>JAXGGA010010906.1:0-44798 GCA_038373865.1 Uloborus plumipes
CCCTGATGGTTGTCATAGCTACGGCGATATGGACTTTTTCCCAACTTAGCTTTTGCAACAATGGTTAAATGCAAATGGGTAAAATTGCTTTGTGAGGAAACTATTTTTCTAGTGAAAAACTAACGTCAATAAAGCACAACATTTTCTTGGAATTTTTTGCTGTATTGATGTATGACTAGATTTGTTAGAAAACTTTGCGAAATAACTGAGACATGAGGATATAAATAATAGCGTAAGCCTAATTCGATAAACATAAAATAAATGAAATGCCTCAACATCAGTGCATTAAAAAAAAAGTGGAGCTTTTTTTTTCGTACGTTTCCCATGGAGACGACGCAAATTTCTAAACTTGATACGCCTATTTTAAAGCAACCGAGTATAGTAAATAACTGTATTAAAGTTTTTTTTTTTTTTTCAGGTCTTAGGTTTGAAAAGGAATATGCAGCAAGGCTGCAAGCCCTCAAAAAAATTGAGTAACCTCACTCTGTCTTCAATGCGATGGAGTTACTGATAAAACTGGTGTAGCGTTACGCATCGCTCATAATGTTACACCAATTTTATCAGTTAAGTTACTCCATTGCATTGCAGGCAGCTTGGAATGCTGCCTCCGATTTTACGGAGTAAAAGGTTTTTAGTTAAGTTTTTTATAGCTTACAAAGCTTGAAGTGTAAGAATGGCCTTCATAACGGTTGACGGTAATAATTATGGCAAATAGTTTTTTTTTTTTTTTTTGACAGTTCCCAAGTATACAATCAGGGGAGCAGCAAAAGTTTTGAAGCACCAAATGTTGAAATGCAATGCAAGTAAAACATTAACTGAATAAACATGTTCATTCATAGGTGTCGCGGCGCATTACATTTTTAGGAGGGTATGTTAAGCTCTTTTTTCTCATTTTGAGGAGATCTTCTTGGAGAACGTTTCTGAATATTTGAGGAAGATGCTATGTTCTGCTATGGGAAGGTAAAGCAAAATATTAATTGACAGTATCTGCAAATTTTTCTTTTTTTGCATTTTTATAGTCTATTTAACTTTAGATTTGTTGTGCACAAGCCTGTTCTTATTCGCTAGCTACTGCCCCTCATCGGAAATCGACCAATTATTTTTCAAATATCTCTAAACATTAAATAAGATTCAGTTTCTAGTTTATTTTTAAACACAAAAATTGTTAATAATTTTCGATCAGAAACGATTGATTATGGTTGTGCCTTAAATGAATACTAATGCCTCATGATGTCACATAAATACAATCAAAAAACGTAAAGATTTCAGTGATCTGTTAAAAAAAAACTCTTATTAAGCTGATCAAAGTATAATCAGGAATCAAAACGGAAAAAAGTATCCAACTTTCGGTTTGATCCAAAGTATTTTTCAATTGAGAAAAATCGTCATTGCTGCGCATTATGGAACAAATGAATGTTAGTTGCGCACAAAATCAATACTTATGTCTAATGATGTCGTAGTACACTGTAAAAATGAATGTTGTTTTTACAGTATAATGCAGCTAATTTACAGCAATTTTAAAGTAATAATAAATCTGTAAAACTGGCTGCTTAGTTTCACCGTAGTAAATTAAAATTGCTAGTTTTACAGTTCATTACTGTGCAGTGCAATTTACATTTTTAAACGGAACCCCTGCTGCCAGTATTACACTGTTAGTTTTTATTGTATGATACAGCTAATTTTATGCTAATAAACTGTAAAATTGTAAGTTTTACAGTAATAAACTGCAAAATAGCTAGTTTTACAGTTTATTACTAAGCCTTTAGTTTTAAAATGAAACCTCTGCTTTCAGTGTTGTACCCTAAAAACAGTATTTTTTGCAGTTATACAATTAAAACGTAGGTAGGTAACGCACTACATGCAACTATCACTTAATATATGATAGATTATTATTTGACAGAAAGATTATAATAAGCTGAGCAGCAAAAGCCAATAATTTAAAACGCGAAAAAACATTTAATTTTCAATTTTATCCAAAGTAGGAGCATTTGAGAAAACTTCCTCAACGCTGAGCTGTCTGGAGTGAATGACTTAGTTTTGTATATAATTAACACTAATGTCTAATAAGGTTATAGCAATGCAATTAAAACGTAAAATGGTATCGCACCACATGCAATCATCAATTAGTGTCCGATTGATTGGTGTTTGAAAGGATAACAGGATCAACGTAAAGCAAAGAGTGCAAAACAGAAAAAAAACATCAAATTTTCCGCTTCATCAAAAGCATTTTGCGATCGAAAAGAAATTGGCAATGATGAGTTATCTGAAAGAAGTAGTTGTAAGTTTTTTTTATTTATTTATTTTATATTTTTTCGGCACATAAAATAACTTCCTATGCATAACAGCGTTTCACATTGGGCCAGAAGGAAAAAAAGTACAGCAGTGCAAAAAATAATTAAAAACACACGTGAACAAGTGAATTGAATACTTAAAATAAAAAAAAAGTTTGAAGGACAAAAAAATAAAGCCAAACGATAGAATGAATAAAATATTTTGAAAGATTAAAAGTCTCAATGCTTACTGTCTGTTCGTGAAAATCGTGCATGGCCCTCGCGAACAGTTCCACTTAAAAAAGGGTAGAGGGGTTGTGGGTGACAACTTTCCGAAGTTTTCAATTTAAAACTTGTATTTGCTATAGCCTTTTGACAAATTCAGCTAAACTATGCATTTGAAATTAGCATCGTTCTACGTTGTTTGATACGGCTCAAAATGCGTTTTATTATTCTTCCCCTTGTTGTTATCTTACCTAACACCCCCTATTTTGGTAAGATCAGAGAACACCCGACGCATGCGTAAATGCGCGGAAGGTTTTATCTTAGAAGATCAGGCAGTAGAATTAGAGCAGATGGATCAGGAGGGCAGGAAAAAACAAGTTCCCCAGCTTTTGCACTAGGGTTTCTGTCTGAGATTTTACGCTGCTACATAAAAATAACAGGTATTCTCTGGATTCTTATTAGCTACTAGTTGTGCATGAAATAAATACTAATCTCTAATGGGTCATTCCATGTCAAGTGATCCAACGTTTTTTACCTTACATTTTTGTATTTCTTTCACATTTGGCTCATCAATTGTACCCCTTGAGGTAATCAAAAGTCTCAATTTTTGGATTTTTATCTCTATTATTTTTTCATTTATGAGACTTTGAACTTCGGAAAAACCCTCGTTTTTCTATGGATAAGGGTACATAAAAGGGGCCATAACTCGGCACCAAATATAGATAGAACGATTTGGTAAATGGCATTTTAAAGTACGTTAGTTGCCGCTTAATCTGATATGCAACATGACTAATTTGATAAAAATTTTCTTTTTCAAAAAATGAAATTTAAATTTCAAATTTAAATTTCTCGAAAAACATATAATGAATTTTTTTGAAAAAATTCTCAAAAACTCTTGTGTATTTCATCTATGTTTGTACAAATTTTTAGATTGGAGTCTCAATGGGATCATATTTTTTTGAATTTTTGAATAAAACTGTATAGGAAAAAAATGATATTTTTTTGAATTTTTGAATAAAACTGTATAGGAAAAAAATGATATTTTTTAGATTCTATTTATTTAAATACTAAGTTCTCTTGCTTGTGATGGTCTAAAACGTAGTGAAC
This sequence comes from Uloborus plumipes, assembly GCA_038373865.1. NCBI lineage: Eukaryota > Metazoa > Arthropoda > Arachnida > Araneae > Uloboridae > Uloborus > Uloborus plumipes. The sequence goes on from JAXGGA010010906.1 coordinate 3,603, forward strand.
AAACATGAATATTTAAAGTGAGCTAGCATGAGCTTATAGATTTGTCAGGTTCACCCCCCCCCCCCGCACAACCACTCTTTTTTAATTCAAAACTGTTCAAAATGTTAAAAAAAAAAAAAGAAAAAAAACTCTTTGATACAAAATGAATAGAAAACTTTTTTAAAGTTGGTAAATGAGTTTCCTTATAACTAGACGAAGTATCCCCCTCCTCCACCCAAATATACCATTAACGCTGTACTATTATGACGTCTAAACTGGGGATTGAATTGATTATTATTTTCACTCTAGGTAAGTGAGCTAGCATTAACTTGTAGATTGGTCAGCTCCCCCTCTCTTCCTTCCTGACCCAACCATTTTCCCCCCAAACTGTTTAAAATGCTAAAAAAAAGCTTCTTTGATACAAAATGATCAGTAAACTTGTTTAAAGTTGATAAATGGGCTTCCTTATAACAAGGCAAAGTACAACCCTTCCCCCACCCAAATATACCATTAACGCTATACTAATATGACGTCTCACCTGGGGATTGATTTGAGGATTATTTTCCCCCTAGGTATATATTGTTTTTCAGACGAAGTGTTTCGTTTTCAATCCGAACTTCATAAAGTGTACTTCCATTCAAAATCTGAATTTAAACTTATGGTTCATTTCATCCCCTCCCCCAGCACCAATCTTCAATTTTGAAGGGAGGGAATAAATGGGTCGCCCCAAGATCATAGCAAACAGCAAAATAGCACTGTTTCCCCTTGTTCTCATAATGTTTTCCCATTATTTTTACACAAAACTGAAAAGAAATCAAAGTATCAGGTTATATGTCAGTCCCCATCACTGCCTTTCCTTTCTCTTATTGGACAAAGCTCATGAGCTAATAGGAAAGAGTAACAAACAGAATAAACTGAAACACTACCAGACATCAGTAAAGACTAAGGCTTTGAAATGGGGCTAGGCGGGATGATAAAAAAAAATAAAAGTTTGGAGTGGAAAGGTAGGGTAAGGGAGGGGGGTGGAGCAATCTGTAAAGAAGTTAAACAACATGTGAGGTTGTGCTCAAAAAAGCAGTGTTTGTTTAATATATATATATAGATGTATCTTGCTGCATTACTTTCCTTTACAACAAAATGAAAAAGAACACAAACGATTAAAAAAATTAAATAACAGCTGCACACTAGATAATGTGGAAAGATAGTTATGGGGACACAGACATATGATCTGATATTTTGATTTATTTCAGTTTTGTGCGAAAAGAATAGAAAAAACGATGAGAACAAGGCGAAACAGTGCTATTTTGCTGTTTGCTATGATATTGGGGCGACCCATTTATTTCCTCCCTTCAAAATTGAAGATTGGTGCTGGAGTAGAAGATGAAATAAATCATAAAGTTAAATTTCAGATATTGAATGGAAGTACACTTTGAAGTTCGGATCGAAAAGAAACACTTCGTCTTAAAAACAATATATATACCTAGGGTGAAAATAATTCTCAACTCAATCCCCAGGTTAGACGTCATATTAGTATAGTGTGAATGGTATATTTGGGTGGGGAGGGGGGTACTTCGTCTAGTTATAAGGAAACCCATTTCCCCACTTTAAATAAGTTAACTATTCATTTTGTATCAAAGAGTTTTTGTTTTTTTTTAAACATTTTGAACAGTTTTGAATTAAAAAAGAGTGGTTGTGCGGGGAAGAAAGGGGTAGGGGGGTGAACCTGACAAATCTATAAGCTCATGCCAGCTCATTTTAAATATATTCATGCTTGTTTACTACTTTTTAGACCATCACGAGCAAGAGAACTTAGTATTTAAATAAATAGAATCTAAAAAATATCATTTTTTTCCTATACAGTTTTATTCAAAAATTCAAAAAAATATGATCCCATTGAGATCCCAATCTAAAAATTTGTACAAACATAGATGAAATACACAAGAAATTTTGAGAATTTTTTCAAAAAAATTCATTATATGTTTTGATTTCGAAAAGCAAAATATACCCCTCTCATCAGATGAAATAGACACGTAAAAAGTAATTAACGAATAAATAAAGCTTTGTCGCACCTTTTAAAGAGTGCAACTGTTACAGTTCCTCCGTAGAAAAAATCCTCCATTGTTTTCAAAAAAAATAAAATAAAGTAAAAAATAAAATAAATAAAAAAATAAATAAAAGTACAAAGAGCATCAAAACGTATTTTATCAAAGAAAGAAAAAAAAAAAGAAAAAAAAAACTCGTCCGTTAATAAAATGTCTCGAATTTCACTTTTAATCGGTTGCCAGTTGTTAAATATAAATAAAGAATAAAATGTTCTCGTGAATGAAAAATTTTTGTTACAAAAAAAATCGTCTGCCAAAAAAATAATAATAATAATAATAATAAATAAAATAAAACAAATGAATAAATAAACAAAAAATCGTCTGCACAGTCAGTCATTTTTTTTTCTGAGCCTGCATTTCCGCCACGTTTGTGGAGTCGGAGTCGGAATCAAAGTCCTCACAGAAGATTACTCAGAAAAGTACTTTACAAACACTATTTTTCAAAACCTTACTTACAAAGTTAGTTAGAAGGAAATCCGACTTTAAGTTCAGAATCAACATTCAACTTAAATTCCCCGTAGACGCTAATGTTAATTTTTTTTCTGAACGGTTCAATATTGAACGAAAAATGGTTCAAATCAAAAAGCGAAATATGGAAATGTATGGGAAAGCCTCTCCGAGATCTTTCAAACAAAAAAAAGTTTATTCCATTCAGACGGTTCACTCAAAAGTTATTAGGTGGGGAAAGGTTGCTTGAACGGTTCAATGTTGGACGAAAAAATTCTCAAATGGAAAATTTAAATAGGGTAATGAAGTATCCTTGCTGAGATCCTTCGAACAAAAAAAAGTTTGCTCAAATCGGATTGTTCACTCAAAAGTTAGCATCGCGGGACAGGTTGTTTGAACGGTTCAAAGTTGAACCAAAAACTGTTCAAATCGAATGGGGGATGGGATATGGGAATGAGCTGTACTCGCCGAGATCTTTCGAACAAAAAAAAGTTTATTCCATTCGGACTGTTCACTCAAAAGTTATTAGGTGGGGAAAGGTTACTTGAATGGTTCAACGTTGAACCAAAAATGTTCAAATTGAAAATTCAAATACGGTAATAAAGTATCCTTCCCGAGATGCTTCGAACAAAAAAAAAATTGTTTAAATCGGACTGTTCATTCAAAAGTTATTAGGGGTGACAGCTTGTTCGAACGGTTCAATGTTGAACGAAAAATTGTTCAAATCGAAAATGTAGATACGGGAATGAAGTATCCTTGAAAAGATCTTTCGAACAAAAAAAAGTTTGTTCAAATCGGACTGTTCACTCAAAAGTTAGCATCGCGGGACTGGTTGTTTGAACGGTTCAAAGTTGAACCAAAAACTGTTCAAATCGAAAAATCAAATATGGGAATGAGCTGTACTCGCCGAGATCTTTCCAACAAAAAAAAGTTTGTCCAAATCGGAATGTTCATTCAAAAGTTATTAGGGGGGGGGGGACAAACAGACCGACCGACCGACCGACACACAAATTCCCCATCTCAATTACCCTACTTTCAAATTTTTAATTTTTCGATATTCAATTTACCTTTTTATTTTTTTAACTTGGCGATATTTTTTAGATGCATTAAGCTACTTTTAATACTTTTTTCGTCTTTCTTTTGTTTTTAACGGGAAAGTAGGCTAAAAAGTCAATGCTGAGTTACTGTCTGATCTTCTTAAGTAAAAATTTCCGCGCATTTAAGCAATAAGCATGCGTTGAGTCTTCTCTGATCTTACCCAAATAGGGGTATTAGGTAAGATAACAAAGGGGAAGAATAACAAAAAGGATTTTGAGCCGTATCAAACAACGTAGAACGATGCTAATTTCAAATACACTGCTCAAAACAATTAGGGGAGCACATGGTTTTAACAAAATTACGCAAAGATGTATATCAATAAGCAACATAAAATGAATCGTTCTTAATTTAAAGCCTACCAGGAAACGGATTAAGATAATTTTATGAACAAATTAAAGTTAATGAGGCCAAAAATCAGAAAAAGGAGATAAGTGCGAAAATCGGGATGTTGCAAAAGCGTCAGTTTTTTTTTTTTTTTTGCCGCAACTGTTAAATTCGATAGCGTAGTAGTTTTTTTACTTTTTTTTTTGGAGAGAAGGTTACTTGAGAATGTCTCAACAACGTGATTTACCGGAATCCATGGAATTGCATGTTATAGGCAGGCTGGAATCCGGGAAAACACAACGTTGTGTCGCGGATGATGTTGGAGTCGTCAGAAGTGTTGCAAGGCTGTGGAATCGATTCCAAGAAACAGGAAATGTTTGACGTCGATCAGGGCAAGGTCGACCACGCGCCGCTACAGCAACTGATGACCGGTATGTATGGTTAACAGACCGTCGAAACAGAAGAGAGAATGCTACGCATCTGAAAAGCTCTTGCTCTTGGCAATAGGACGAAGGGTGTCCAGCCAAACAGTACGTAATGGGCTTCATAAGGGAGGGCTCTATGCACGTAGCCCAATGGTTTGAATTTTGTTGACCCCATGCCACTGTGTGGCCCGACGGACTGCTGAACACCGAAATTGGGAACAACATGGTTGGAGCCAAGTGCTGTTTACAGAGTGGTTGCAATTCAGTCTGGAGAGTGACAACGGACTTGTTCTGGTATGGAGGGACAGGGGCACTCGAAAAAACCCCGCATTCGTTAGTGAAAGGTCACAAAACAGACGAGCTGGTTGGGTGGTATGGGGTGGAATCAGCAATGGCGGACGTACGGACCTGCATATCATTTGGAATGGCACTTTGACGGGCCAAAGGTATGCAGACAAGATACTGAGATCTCATGTCATCCCTCACACTGGAGCTATTGGACATTCCTTTGTTTTTCAAAACGATATTGCTCGACCGCTGAGAGCTCGTCTGGTGGAGAACATGCTTAAAGCTGAAAAAAAAAAAAAATAAAATAAAAAAAAAACACCGTATAGAATGGCCAGCGTGCTCTACTGACCTGAATCCAATCAATAAAGTTTGGGCCATGCTCTGAAAATGCATTGCTGAGTGACAAAGGTCGCCTGTTACTGTCCGAGACTTGGAGATTGCACTTCTTGAGGAGTGGAACAGTACTTCACGAATTGTGAGGTAAAATACCACAACTCACGATGAGCAAGGTTCAAACATTAAGGGGTAAACTCCCAACCGAAAGGTTGGGGACCTTCCCCGGCGCAATAAGTACCATAACGTCTGTAGTTGGCGACACTTACCACCACACCTTGCTGTCGGGTGGCCCGCTCCGCGGACTCCCCGTCAGTGGAACCTAAGGCGTCAGGCTAAGAGGTGGGGTGCTGGTGGAGAAAAGAAAAGTACTCCCCGAATTCTGACCCATAAGCGTATCGCATCCATACCAAACAGGTATGCAGCAGTCTTAGCTGTTCAAGGAGACCACACGCCTTATTAAAGCACATGCAACATGTCTAAACAGTACCTTTTTTTTTTCATTTTTTACATGTATCCAAAATGTTGCCCAAAATCACCTTTTCATGTTTTTTCCACATTTTCAAAGAATTAAAGATTAATTCCAAAGTTTTTAAGTCTTTTTTTCTGTATTGTGCATTGATTACACGCGTACTATCCATTGTACGCCAATCCGTGGCTGTCTTGCACGGTTTTCTTCATTATTTTGCTTGCTCCTCTAATTGTTTTGAACAGTGTACATATTTTAATTGAATATGTCAAAAGGGTATAGAAAACGCAAGTTTTAAATTAAAAATTTCGGAAAGTGATCACTCACAACCCATCTACCCTTTTTTAAGTGGAACTGTTCGCGAGTGCTAGGCGCGGTTTTCATGGACGGACAGTATCTGGAATGAATGACTGCCCATTGTTCACAAACTAAAAACTAATGTCATGTGATGTTAAGTGACGCAATCAAATCGTAAACAGTTTTCCCACTACATGCAGTGATCGATGGAAGAAAAAAAGCTGATAGCACACCGATCAACGAATCTGAAGCAGAAAAAAGTGTTCAACCGACCTTATGAGCCCAAGCTTTTGGCACTTAAGTAAAAAAAAAAGTCAATGTTGAGCTACCTGGAATGAGGTTGATGTCAGTTGAACATAAAATAAACACTAGTGTCTTATGATGTCATAGTAACGCAATTAAAACGTTTATAAGTTTAACACCACATTCAGCGATCGATTGAGAGAAAGCTGATTAAATGCCCACAATCAAGAATCAAAACTGGTAAAAAGAATTCAACCTTCCCTTTGACATCAAGCATTTCGCATTTCAGAGAAAAAAAAAACTCATTGCTGATATATCTGGAATGAATTTAGACTGAAAAATTAAATATAATGTCTTATGTTGCTATAGTAACGCAATCAAAACGTTTATAAGTTTAACACCACATTCAGCGATCGATTGAGAGAAAGCTGATAAAATGCCTATAAAGCACAATCAAGAATCCAAATTGGTAAAAAAGAATTCAACTTTTCGTTTGACATCAAGCATTTTGCACTTCAAAGAAAAAAAAAAAAACGCATTGCTGAGCTATCTGGAATGAATGACTATAAGACTGACAAATTAAATACTAATGTCTAATGATATCATAGTAACGCAATTAAAACGTTTATAAATGTAACACCACATTGAGCGATCGATTAAAAGAAAGCTGATACACGCCAATCAATGCATAAACGCGAATCTAAAGCAGGGAAAAAAAAAAAAAAACACTCAACCATCCGTTTGACCCAAAGGATTTTGTATTTGAGAAAACTGTCAATGCTGAGCAATCTGGAGTGAATGACTGTCAATTGTGCACAAAATAAAATTCCAATGTCTAACAATGTCGCAATCAAAGCGTAAAAAGGTTTCCCACTGCATTCAACAATCGATTGAAAGAAAGCTGATAACACGCCGATCAACACACAGCCAAGAAACCAGAAAAAAACATTCAACCTTCCGTTTGACCCAAAGCATTTTGCATTTGAGTTAATCGCCGGTTTCGTTTACTATCTGACCCAAGTGTGTCTGATTCCGTTTTGCATTGGTCATTCAGGATCGGACACGTATTGTATTCTGTAAATAAGGACATCACTTGCTTTATTTCGTGACGCTCTACACTTTCACCGCTAAATGGGACGTTGGTGTCGCTTTTTCTGGGTGTGATATTAGTGTCAATGCTTCATAATGGTTTCATACACTGTAAAACAGCGGGGAAAGTTTTCGAAATTCTTTTATTGAGCTATTTGATTTGAAAATGTAAGGTGTAAATTTTTATTATACTGTATGTGATCATAGAATCGGTCAAGGAGGGTATTATAGTCCCCTTTGGAATTGTTTACCTAAGCAGAAAAGTTACAAACATGTGTTGAAAGAAAAAACAAATGAGAAAAAGAAAAGCGCGAAAGAGTTAAACTAAAATAAAAAATACATATTAAATGTTTTCCTATTCACGATTTTTTGCATTATAAATAACTGAAATTCAACAAGGATTCATTTGTTTAGGCTCCTGTAAAATGCCTCCCATAAACAGAAAAGTTTCAGAAAAGTGATGAGAAGAAAAGGAGCAAAAAAGAAAAACATAATGTATGAATGACATTTTAACTGATTAATTGCTATTGATTAATTTTTATTTATTATTAGCTCTTAACAGAAAGAAAAGGGTTCATTGTTCAATGGTTTGGGTGAAGTTTTCTTGAAAATTACAAAAGTGTGTGTAGGAAAAAAAGGAAAAGAACGAAATAACAATGAAAGTTTTCATGCAACTCTATATCTTGCTTCTAACTTTAATTTAATCAACCAACTCACTAACAACTTTTACAGTAGATAGTGTGAAGTGCGATAGAGGAATATTTAATGAAAAGTCTGGTATGGACCCTACACTACTTCCTTTTACGTGTAAATTTCTTAGTAGTTGCCTTAAGTGTTAAAAAAGTGCTTGGAGTGAGCAAGGTAACAATTCAAATATTTACTCCCCTAATCTGCCACGAAACAATGCAAAAAATATTTTACAATGGTTAATTTTCGAAGTATTGCTGATTTTAATATCATTCAGTGAATTTTCGCAAAATATCGCCAATAGCGCCAAGTTGAACCCAAATTCAATAAAAAATTCTTTCGCCAAATTTGTCGCCAACTTGGCAATATGTCGCCAAGTTGGCGTCAAACACTTGGCAACCAAAAGCTTGTCGACACATCGCCAAGTGGTCGCACCAATGCATATCACCTGAGTCTGCATTGAAACAATACTTCTTTACTACGTAAAGGAATAATTAACACTGATTTACCCCAAAAAAGGGGTGAAACACCCCCTTGGGAACATTCGAATGCAACCACAAGGGGAGGTGCACAACTAGACCATCCTCAGAGCCTACATACCAAGTTAGACGTTTCTACGGCATATAGTTTTTCAGTTATGCGAGACACATACATCCGCACATACGTATATACAGACGTCACGAGAAAACTCGTCGTAATTAACTCGGGGTGGTTGAAAGGATTTTTCGGCTGCTTATATGTTGGTAGGTACATATGCGCGTGCTGACAGGTCAAAAAAACTACTGAACATTCATTCGGGGGTGAGCAAAATCAAAATTTAGACTCAAATTTGAGTGGTTTATTTTTTTGCGATCACAATACTTCTTTTTCTACGTAAAAGGAAGTAAAAATTAAAAATTATTTTAGCACGATTTAAGTTTCAACATTTATTTATTATTATTACTGTTATCATTAATATCATTATTATTAATAATATTATTATTAATTTTTTTTTTTTTTTTTTTGATGTAAAAATCAACTGTAATTAACTTTGCAAGAACTCGAACGGAAGATATAAAAATAAAAATGACTTAAAAAACCAGCAAAAGTTTTTGATGGATATATTCTATGTAACATGATTAGGAAAATGTGACCCTGATCTCGGTGTCATAAATCCAAGACCTCTCAGTAATTAGAGTTTGTTAATGTGCGTTAATGGAGTTGTTGAGCTTGTATACATTTTCAAGCTGAGCTACTAATGAGATGAAGATATTGGTGAGTTGTATAAAAAATGTATGCTTCAGTATGTTGCGAGGGGAAAAAATAAATAAATAAAATTAAACTAAATTAAGATAGAAAGAAAACTTCCACGAAATATGGACCTGCAGACACATTGGTTTTGCAATTCATTTGTTTAATAATCTCTTAAATCTCAGAGATTTGGTTGTTGTTGTTGTTATTGTTGTAGTCTTGTGCCAGCCAGGCTGGCAAGTTGGGGTGCGCTGCTTCACTTTTCCAACTGTATCGTAATTTGGTGTGAACCCCGACTTCCACAGTACACGCATGCCATAGGTACCCGTTTATAGGGTAGGAAACCTTTTACAGCACAACAACACATTCACACCAGGCCAGTCATTTAGGGGGGCAGGGGGGGGGTCAATTGCCCCCCCCCCTGGCTATGAGAAATCAATGCATTTACATATAAGTGGACTTGGTTTTTAATGTTTTTCGATGAAATTGTATTTTGTTTGGACCCTTTGCCCCCTCTCCCCCCCTGGAAAAAGTTGAAATGACGTCCTTGATTCACACAAAGAAAAGACATGGGCAGGAGAGAGAAAGCACATTCGTGTCCAGGCCGGGATTCGAACCCAGGACCACACCATCCATGATGATGACACGTCATAACGTTCTTTTTTTTCTTACACTAACTTATTTAACTAGTGCATTTATTAATCCCGGGGATGTACATACCTCATTTTGGGAACATCAGTTCATGATCCTTGAAAAGGATTTCCTCAAAGAATTACAAAAAGAATATAACTCTTGCAAGCAAATGCTTTCAGGAACATCAGGCGTTTTCAGGAAACTCTCTCCCTCATAAAACCCAAAATCATTTTTTCACTGTCGATTACACAAAAGCAATTATGCATTGACAGAACTAGTTAAGCTTCGAGCACGAGATCTCAACCTCGTAAAATCTGCCGCCATTGAAAAAAAAAGTAAAGACCATAAGGAAGATTGCAATCGAAACCAGTATCGAACTCCACCATTAATTTTCTCCAGTCGGATGGTGAAATTAAGGATGATAAAGACGTGGCCACTTTTGCATCGGGAACAGAAACCACAAGTAACCAAGCTTACTAGCTTCTTGAGAGGAAAAGGGGTCAGATTCGAAATGGTTTCTTTCGGACGGAATCAGGTTGAGAGCATGCCCACCAATTATTAAGTAACCATAATGTGCCTATTCCTTACCCCTTCCTGCTCATTTATATTCGAAAGCTGTGTAATATCGCATTTATTTAGAAAAAAAAGTAATCACTTGGAGCCAGATCTTCAGATTATAAAGGCGTTGCGAAGGAAGAAGTGGTCTATATTCCACAGTTAACGAACTACGTTTAGATCTCTCCCTTAGGCTTTAGACTCTTGTCGTGGCATATCCTTGAATTTCATGCTTATTTATAGTTTTACCGAAGGGCATGCATGCTACGGGATGGCTCAATAAAGATCCATTTTGTTCAATAGGCATGCGTACTCACTGTACGAAAAAGAAACTGCTTGTTCCTAATTACTTGAAACTGTCGATGACCTACATTATAGTCATTATAGCAGGGTAAAACGGAAAATTCATGAGACGTGAAAACGCGACTTTGGTTTCGTTTTAGAAAGTATAAAGGAAGTCAGGATACAATGCAACACTGTATGATATTTGCTTGCATTATTTTCTTAAAATAAAAATGTTGTTCAAAATCTATTCAAAACTTGTTCATATTGAGAAAATGCAAACTCTAAAGTACATATCAGTTATATTTGTGTGCATGAAAAATTTTTGACACCCCCTCTCCTAGCAATTTTTGATTCATTATACCCCATCTTTTCCATGTTGCCGGCCCATCTCAATTGTTGGAACGGTGGGATTTAAACTGTCCTACTGCTATACTAAGCACAAAAGTCGTGTCTAGACTTTTCATCAAAATGAAGTTAGAGTCATTAGGCGGTTCTTTGTTACATATTTCATCTAAATATAATGCTTTATGGTCACTTATTAATATACAATATTTTTAGAAACATTCCGAAAAAGTAGCATTTGAATCAAACACATGGACAAAACTTTAAACGGCAATTTCTCATTTTGAACTCAGCTGCAGATAGGACTTCTGCGCTTAGCACGGCAGCGTAGCTTTTACATGCACGGTGTTTTCTGGGAATATTTTAATACATGAGCGACAATGATCCAACATGAGCGACAAGAAATTAAATTAGCGAAAATGGAATTCGGAGATGCGCGCTGCTCTGCGTCCGCGTGGTCTGCTTTTCCCTTCTCTCGCGCGGTATCTAGGTGCGCCACCTAGCGGGTGTTGGCAACGCCACAGCTGCGTGAGCATTGATTTATATTTATTCTTGTTTATGTAAAAAAAATGTGTAGATTCAAAAAATGTTCTTTTTATTTTGGCAAGCTTTACCCTGTTAATGCCGGTTCTAATATATGATACACCAAATTTGACTCATTTAAAACGTAATAAATTTCTGCACATCATTGGTCCATTTTATTTTCTGAAATCTTACACACCCAATGAATAGATTATAGAGCAAGTATAAATCATTCTAAACCTTATTATTTAATATAAAGAGGGTTTAATAAAGCAAGAAATCTTTTATGTACATGTGAGTGAACTTAATCATTAACCAATAGTAGTCAAGATTAACCAATCAGTCAATGGTAGTTCATGAGACGGAAAATGCGACTTTGTTTCCGCTTTAAAAAGCGTACAGTTACTCAAGGTAACACGGAGCTACAATTTCTCCATTTTAAACTGTCTCATTGTTATTTTAATAATTTTAGTGTCTGTGATATATTAATACAAGACACTCTCTTAAAATACTGTATAAGTATCCAAACTTAAGAAATAATAATTATCAAATCCATTTTCAATGATCTATTACCCTGGTTCATAGCTATCATGGTAAGTTTGAGACTCGTCAAAAATAGGAAACAAAGTAAATAATATTAATAAAAGTAGTTTAACTTTAATGCAGAACAATAGTATTTCGAAATGTTTGAAAATCTCCCCTTTTTACTTTGCATTATCATACTTTTTTAAAAACTTTTTTTAATATTGCATAGAATATTACTATGTATGCAGAGCACTTCCTACGCACTTCAAAAAAAGCTTAAAAACACTAATTTGAGTACTTTTGAACGATATCTTTAGCTGTGTAAAATATTTTCTTATTTTTCTGATGCTTGGTAACAAATAGTGCCACATTTTTTGATCGAAATTTTTGAAATAGATGCGCATAAAGTTTGTTTAGTACTAAATATTTAAAGTAGTTAGTAATACCATTAATAGATGTTATAAATGTTTTTGCTTTTCTTGGTAAATTCCGTAGTATTACGTTCATTATATGACACACCAATTTTTACAAAAAAACATTTAAAACGTAATTAAACTTCTGCATAACATGGATCTTTTCTTTGTTTTGAGCTTCTGTACCTCAAAGACTTAATCGAAGTCTTATGATTCGACTAAACGGGGTTTCAGATTTGGCTGGGAAACACATCTATACGCTGTTCAACTTAATCATTAATTAATAGTAATTTTAAGCAAAAAACTATTGTAAATGCTCAAAAGCCTAATTTTTGAAACAAATCGAGTAAAATACTAACAATAATTGAATTATCCTTGATCACGGGATGCGGGAGCGTCCCGCCCCGCCAAGAAAACTAAATACAAGCCGCCAAGAAATTTCCGTCGCCAAGAAAAATGTAAAAGAGCGACTAAGGACTGTTTACGCGAGTAACCAAATCGGGGTTTTCCCCCCTCTGTATCTCGGCCCCATAAAGATCCCTAGAGTTTATTTTTGGTATACTCAGTCTCCAGCGGCCCCTGACGGCACATACTAAAGCAAAACATCCAGGACCCTCAGGGGGAGGGGTAATAAATGTTAAAAAATCGCTATTTTTCGCACTTTTTAAAAATTGTTTGACAGGGGTCCAGACCAAACGGTAACTTGGATTGAGCTCTGCTTTTGCACCCGCATTTATTTTGTCCCAAAGCTCGGCATAGGGGTTTTTTCGACCCCCACCCCTCCCCCCTCGTTTTTATTTTCCGTATCTTTTCTCCCCGGGGGTCTTTAGTGTTGATTTTTGGTATGAATATTCTCGATGAGACATTGAGGACGTTTTCCCAAAATTTACCCCCCCCCGGGGTCATCGCACCCCGGAGTTAGTAATGCTTAAAATTGGTCCGATTTCTATCTACTAGCTCTGTTCAACATCTGAGCATGTATGTTGTCATTGTTGGGCGACGAGGAAAGAAAACTCAATGATTTATAATTTCATCTGTTGCCAGTTTCTATTTGTTAACAAATAAAATATTTGAAATTGATTTTATTGCATAAGGCTTTTAAAAGGGATCTTCAATTTAGTTCATTTTAATATGAGATCGGCAGTAAAGGTTGGGGTTTTTTTTTAAACTTTTAATTTAGGCAGGGATTCAAGTGAAACAGGCGATCGCATATAGCAATCGCTACTGGAAATGAATTACATTAGAACGTTTCTTGATAAAAACATCGTGACGTCAGCGTGACGTTTGCCTATGAAAAACTAGCTAGATAAAACGTCACAGCCTACTTGGCGAATAAGAGGAGATCGCTGACCGCTTGTGAGCTCTTATTGGCTCCACCCGTAGTGACGTCAGTGCGATTAGCATTTATTGCGATTGCAACTTACCCAAATTTAGGAATTTGCGATTGCAATGGTGATCGTCCGTGTTTCACTTGAATCCCTGCCTTAATCGTAGTATTGTTAGCAACTAGCTTTGTTTTGCGTCGGTTCGGGTGGTACATTGTGATTGATTTCAAATTTATCTTAGACTGAAGAAGATCCTTGAACTTTTGCACCAAATGCATGCCGCCAAGAAAACCACATATGTCGGACCGCCAAGAAAAATGTTGAAGGGAAAAAAATAATGCAAAGTAAATTTTAAAGAGAAAAAAAAAACAAGCAAAGAAATAATATTAATGAAAAAACATGTGATATCTCCCCAAAAACAACAGTGTTGTAAAAAAATCCCCTGCCAAGAAAACCTTAAATACTCAGCCTTAAAAAGTTATGATATCGAGTTTTCAAGTTTGTGCCAAACTACAACTCACCTGTATGTATAGTTCTTTTAAATTGTTTTCAGTCCTGCCAGGCGGGAAGTTTTTACTCATTAAGCAACCACCTCACAAGACAAAGCTTCCCGCCTGGCAAAACTGAAAACAATTTAAAAGAACTATACATACAGGTTAGTTGTAGTTTGGCACAAACTTGGTGGGAAAACTCGATATCATAACTTTTTAAGGCTGAGTATTTAAAGTTTTCTTGGCGGGGGATTTTTTTACAACACTGTTGTTTTTGGGGAGATTCCAACTACTGTAGTACGCATGGCTGAAATGTATTTCAATAAATCGCTTCAGACTCAATTGAATGATTTTACGCACGAGATATGTTTATTTATTTATATTATAAATGTCTCATTTGTTCTACTGTTTTTTTTTTTTTGAATAATAATTGTAACTGTAAACCAATGGTTCTTACGGGGGAATTATTTTATTAAAAGGAAAATTGTAACATTGAGGATCTGAGGGGCTATTCGCAATTGATGTCACGCTTTGAGGAGCAGGGAGGTTCCCAAAAGTGACAGTTTATGACACGGAAGAGGAAGGAGAGGCTAACAAGAAGTGATATATCACACAATTTTAAAAATAAGAATACGTTTATGAAAAAAAAAAGTGACCTGTGACAAGGGGGGGATGGGAAAGATGAAGTGAGATGCTTTGTGACAAATGGGGTGAGGGGCTGAAAATTTTGAAAAAATAATGACATTATTTATGAACAGCTCCTCAGGAAATATTCGATTCCAGGATATTTTTTTATATAAGACAATATTTTCTTAATATTCCACTAACAGTTGCCTTCTGAGCGTGACAGACAGTATCTGTATATTAATAACCTATTTCTGAGCAATGTCATTGCATCGAAATCATTTTAGGACTTTAGCCGGGGTAGGCTAAAACTGACTCACTAAGAATAAGTTTTCTCTACCGTACGAACGATTTTTTTATGTTAGTTTTTGCTAATAGAGTTCTGAAAACAAAGAAAGTCACTAGAGAACTTAAGAATCTTTGAGAACAAGGTCTAACGGAGGAACAAAACAATTAATTTATTGATGTACTGAAAGATCTTAAAGTGATATTTGAAACTGGGAAGCTAAAGCAAGGTTGCCTGAAACAAAATAGACTCTTTTTGCATGACGTTATTACGACGCGGCGTTCAATAACGAACACATTTTGTAAAAACTTTTTTTTAAGTTTTTCTTTTGAAAGTTTTGACTTAGATTGGGAGAAAAGGTCTCATGAATCATTCATGTGGCATGAAACTTTTAATTTTTAATCACATTTTTCTCATTTCAAGCTACTTAGTCCCTCATCCGAAAATTGATCATTTTTCACACAATCGTAAGTCTGCATAAAGCATTCATACATTTGCCGTGTATACAAAGTCCAGTGATTATTAAACAAAAAGCGTTTCTTTAACCCCACAAACCGCACGAACGTTGAATACTGAATCATAGTACCTGCCGACGAAAAGTTAAATGCACCGTTGCCACATCAAGAGCAGGGACGTCATTTTGAAATTTTCCAGGGGGAGGGGGGCAAAGGGCGCATACACGATGTAAAATTTACCAAAAAGTGGCAAAAACCACGCCCACTTATATGCCAATACGTTGATTTCCCAAAATCAGGGGGCCAATTGATTTCTCTGCCCCCCATAAATGACGGGCCTGATCAAGGGTAACTTCCATTGTGCTGCAAGATAGAGCCCACATCGAGTTTTAGTCCCATAGGAAGAAGAAGAAGAAGAATTTTAGTTCTGAAGTTTTGCATTGGTTGCCTTTTTGTCGTAATTTAATGTCCTCTCCGCCTGATAACTGTTGATTCTAATCACATCTTTAAGATATCCTTTTAAAAGACCTTGACGTTTAAAATTACTGAAGAGAAATGCCACTTCATTTGAAAGAAGAAACTTCATGTCATGTTGGGCAACAACAAAACGTTTTATATAAACAACAGAGAAAATATGCTTTGGTTCGATTTATACCCTCTGCAACGAGAGGAGGCGGCTCAAAGTAAAATTAATTTCCCCCTCTCAGCACTTTTCCCCTGATGGTTGTCATCGTTACGGCGCTATAGACTTTTTCCCCACTTAGCTTTTGCAACAATGGTTAAATACGAACGATTAAAATTGCTTTGTGCATGTAACTATTATTCTGTTGAAAAATCAACGTTAATTAATCACAACAGTTTTGCTGTATTTATACATGACTAGATTGGTTAGAAAACGTTGAGAAACAACTGAGACATGAGGATTAGGGTGTCCCGAAAAAATCGAATTTCTACAAAGCACTTAGCCTTAGTGCGGAAAATTTGTGACTCCCCAACACTAATTACTGGGCAAAATTTCTTGACTCTTAGTAATGCCTTCTGCTCTGGCAAGAGGCTTGAAATTTAGAGAATTTTGGAAAAAAATCGAAAAAAGAGAAAATTTACAAAATATTTTAAAATCCACAGAATGTTAAGCCTTAGTGCTGAAAATTTGTGACTTTCCAACACTAATCACTGAAAAAAATTTCGTGACTCTGAGTTAATACCTTCTGCTCTGGCATGAGGCTTGAATTTTAGAGATTTTAAGAAAAAAATAAAAAAAAAGAGAAAAGTTACAAAATATTTTAAATTTCACAGAATGTTAAGAATTAGTCCAAAAAATTTATGGCTTCCTAACGCTAATATCAGATCAAAATTTCGGAACTCTTGAGTTAATGTCTTCCGCTATGGCAAAAGACTTGAATTTTAGGTAAAAGAGCCCTAAAGATTTTAATAAAAGAGCCCAAGAGAGAGGTCTTTATTTATAATCTAATTTCATGTAGAAATAAGGTCGATTAGAAATTAAAGTATTAATGCAGTTAGAAAATCTCAAGATAAATGTTCAAAAAAATTGTAACTGCATTTTTCATATAGATTTCTACGCATTAAAGAAAAAATTTCAAAGTGGGTTTAAATCTCATCCATTATGCATTTTAAAAACTTCACGCTTTAGAATTTACAGTTAGAAAGACATCATGTATTGCTGTAATTTATAATCACTTTTATGCTGAAATGCATGCATATTGCTGGGTGATTTTAAAACAGCTAAAATAAACTCGTCTGTTTTCTCTTGGCCACAGTCTTGATTTGATGCCTTCGAAACTAACTTCAAGATGCGTTCAACGGCCTGTGTGGCGCAAGGGAATTGAATAAACTTCCATTTTTCGCATGAAACTCCAACAACTAACATATTGCGAAGATCGTCTGAAGGAACATTGCGGAGAACTGGTGGAAGCGTGTTTTTGCAATTGTTCCAGTCTATCAAACTAACATAATCTGCAGCTTCAAAACTAACCTTCGGGATGTGGAATAAATATGCACACACAGTCTTCACAACAGATCCACATTCTCTAGCTTTTAAGATTCTATAAATACCGAGCTCTCTGATAGTCACACTTTCATACGTTATCATACTTAACAGAATGTTTTCTGGACAAGCAAAGAATGCATTCCGAGCAATGATGGGATCGATTACGTTAAGTTATATTTTTGGCAAGTATCTTGATGCATGACTTTGTTTGATTCTCCGATTAAGCTGAAGTTGAAGTAGATGTGCCAAAAGAGTAGCGAATAGAGTCCTGCAACTTTTTCTTGGGTCTCTTTGGTAGTTTCTTTGTTTCTTCAATATCCACTGCACCGATGGACACTAATCTAGTAGTCCTTTGATCAGAGAGAAATGGCCTTTCTTTTAACGGAACTTTTTTCTCTTTAGGACATGCACATGAATACAAATCATGGCACTTACAAGCAGCTATATCACAGAGTTTCACTGCTACCTCCTTAAATTTCATAAGTAGATCTCTTGTTTTCTCATTGTGTTTGACTCTTTTAAGAACAGCCTTCATGGCCACATATTTTTGTGATAAATAAGTATCATTGCAATAACACGTTGTTCTGAAATTACCGCAATGCACGAGTCCTTACACAAGTTTACCATCTTTCTTGCTACACGATTAGCAATAATCGAGAAGCTAGGCTCCTTATTACTAGCCATCTCTGAAGAAAATATTCGTCTCTCGTACATACAACATTTTATAACATCTCCATAGGTTAGAAGCGTGCAGTCGAAGTTTTTAGCATACCCAAAAATTGTCCATTTAGAAATATCTCTTGGGGGAAAATTTAGCGTTTCGATTTAGACATATTGCAATAATACAAAAAACACTCCATACGACTTCGAACCAATATTTAAAACAATTGACTTCCTTATAGAATTAACCATATAAAAAAAGAAGAGGAGCCCATTTCAGTTCAAGAGGTAGTCTGATGTTGTTATTCAAGCGATAAAAATTCGAAATATTGGAGCGTATTAGGTATGTAGCAGCTTTGTTATGTGTAACTCGCATTTAAGAATTTTTTTACGAAATGCTCTAATTTCAGGCCTCTTTTCAGAGCATAAGTAATTAGCTCACAGACTCAAAATTTTACGTATTAGTTTGTGATAGGAAGTCACAAATTTTTTGCACTAATTCTTAACATTCGGTGAAATTTGAAATATTTTGTAAATTTTCTCTTTTTTTGATTTTTTTTCTAGAAATTTCTAAAATTCAAGCCTCTTGCCAGAGCAGAAGGTATTAACTCAGAGTCCCGATTTTTTTTTCAGTGATTAGTGTTAGGAAGTCACAAATTTTCAGCACTAAGGCTTAACATTCTGTGGATTTTAAAATATTTTGTAAATTTTCTCTGTTTTCTCTTTTTTTTCCAAAAATCTCTAAACTTCAAGCCTTTTGCCAGAGCAGAAGGCATTAACTCAGAGTGACGAAATTTTGCCCTGTAATTAGTATTGAGGAGTCACAACTTTTCCGCACTAAGGCTAAGTGCTTTGTAGAAATTCGATTTTTTCGGGACACCCTAATGAGGATATAAATAAAAGCGTAAGACTAATTCGATAAACATAATATAGATGAAATGCCTCAACAGAAGTGCATAAAAAAAGAGGTGGAGCTGTTTTCTTTCGTACGGTTTCCATAGAGACGACGTAAAATTTCTAAACTTGACACGCCTATTTTAAAGTAACCGAGTATAGTTAGTTTAAATGTAGGAAATGAACTTTTGCAATAATTTGGAGTCGCTACGCAGAAAATTAGAGCGTTGGTTATGGATAAATTTTTTGTTGAATAATTTACGGAATAGTTTTTTTTAAATATTTTTTTATAAGCACTTTATCCGCTAACATTAACAATATCTGCACTTTATAAAGACGTTGGAAATAAGAAAAAAAAAAAAAAACCTTCCAGGCAATCACGTGATAAGAGGACACCCCTACCTTTCGTGTTCAATCCGTTCCGATACCCATGCTTTATCGGATTTGTCTGCCATGCAGGAAGTTGTTTCTCTACGCAGCGCGCGAGATTATTACTTTATTATTTATTTAATTCGGAGGTCCTAAATTCACGTGAATTGGTCGTGCGTAACTAAAGGTTTTTTAGCATTTTGTGGCTCTTAATGTTTCGCTAGTTGGTTTCAACTTGTGATTTTACGATGCACTTTTTTCGAAATCTTGAAGATATTGTATGGAGTGCTACATTCATTTTAAATAAAAGTTGAAGAGAGAAATGGACAACTGGGTGCTTGTACTGCAAAAATGAACTGTTGTTTTTACAGTATAATACAAGCAGCCAAGGTTCCAATTTAAAACTAAAATGCACAGTAATAAACTGTAAAACTAGCAATTTTACAGTTTATTGCCGTAAAATTTAGCTGTATTGTACTGTAAAAACAACGGTATAATACTATCAGCAGAGGTTCCCGTTTAAAACTGTAAAATGCACGGTTTAAACTGTAAGATTAGCAATTTTTCAGTTTATTACTGCAAAAATTAGCAATTTTTCAGTTTATTACTGTAAAAATTAGCAATTTTACAGTTAAGTAGTGTAAAAGTAGAAATTTTAGTTTATTACTGTGAAACTAGCAATTTCTACAGTTTATTACTATACAATTAGCTGAATCATACTGTAAAAACATCATTCATTCTTTAGTGTATTTAGTAGGGGTGCGACATCGAAGGCAAAACATCGATGTTTCAAGACATCGATGTTTGGAAATTAAGACATCGATGGTATTGATACATCGACCAAAAAACATCGATGTTTTCAAACATCGATGTTTCAAAACATCGATCTTTTTTTATAAAAATTACTTACACATTTGAATGTACAGTAATACAGTAGCTTCCCAATACATTGCGCCTCTTTATATCACTCAATTAGATTTATCTTTTGTCTCGTGAAAACATCAACCGCATGATATCGATGTCAGTTATAGAAAACTTTTTTAGTGAGATAGATACTGCAACTGTTGATTAACTGTATAACTTTTATTTATGTCATTTTTTTTTTTTTTTGTCGAAATGTAAAACACCGTTCTCGAAAAAAATTTCTAAAGCAAACGAAAAACAACGATGTTTAAAAATCGTTGACCGTAAATCATCGGTTCGGTAGTAATTAAAAAAAAAACTATTTCAATACAATAGATATTACAACTGTTAAAGATGAATCTTTTTTGTTGCATATTTTTATTGCTTATTGCTGAAGCGTTAAACAGACATCGAAAGAAGGAAAAAAAAAACATCGAACGTGAAACAGTGATCATTAAAAGACATCCACCTTAAAATATCAATGGTAACTATCAAAACCGTTGATTAACGATATAACTTTTGGCCCCATATCTTAATGATTTTTTTTTTGCTGAAATATAAAACATTCACATAAAGAATAATAATGAAATAAATAAAATTAAAAAAATATGGCGAAAGCAAATTAAGCGTGTTTTAGAAACATTGAGAGCAAAACATCGATAATAATCATAGAAAATGTTTTTTATTGAGATTAATACTGAAACTTCTAATTAAGGATGAGAACTTCTTAATGCGTCTGCATATCGCATATTTTTATCAAGCTTTTTTTATGGATTATAAAACATCGGCATCGAAAAAAACATCGAACACAAACATCGATGTTGGGACAACATCGACTCTCAAACATCGATGGTAAAAACATCGATGTTTTAGCAAAAACATCGATGTTTCCAAAACATCGACATCGATGTCGCAGCCCTAGTATTTAGGGCAGCAGTCATTTTAATGAAAGCTGATAAAATAAATGGGCAACAGGGGGCTTGCATTACTGTTACACTTTTATTAACACATTTTCGACTTTTATCTTTTTATTCATTTACTAGCGGTACCCGCACGGCTTTGCCCGTGGTATAAAATAAAAATTTCATTTGTAAAATAATTGATAAAATAATTGATAAAATAAATGCTCTATTTTAGTTGTAATTCAACTATAATTCCTTCAAAGTATGATATAAAAATCTGGTATGGACCCCACGCTACTTAATTTTTATGTGTAAATTTCTTAGTAGATGCCTTAAGTGCTAAAATAGTGCTTGGAGTGAGCAAGATAACAGTTCAAACATTTATATCTCTAGTTTGCCGCGAAACAATGCAAAAAAAAAAAAATGTTTCACAATGATTAATCTCCTAAATATCGCCGATTTTAACATCATTCAGTGGATTTTTCGCAAAATATCGCCAATAGCGCCAAATTGAGTCCAAATATAAAAAGAAAGCAATTTTTTTCGCCAACTTGGTGATATGTCGCCAAATTGGCGGCAAATGCTTGACGACCAAAAGCTTGGCGATATATTGCCAAGTGGTCGGGCCAATTCATATCACTTTTGTCTGCATTGAAATGAACACTGATTTACTCCATAAAAGGGGTAAAACACCCCCTTGGAACATTCGAATGCAACCCCAAGGGAAGATGTACAAAAATAAGCCAAAAGAGAAAATAAGAACAATTTTGTTGCTCACAGAAACCAACAGAAATCTTACCAAAGTTTAAAAGAAGAAGAAAGTTTTATTTCCTAGCTTTAAAAACAAAACGAACGATGCAATAACGCAATTCATACGATATTTGGTTAATCTGTGCTTTAGGTACCCTTTTCTCGCTAAATGGGCGATAGGCGCGCCAAGCGTGGTAACCCTGGCTATTTTGCGTAGTTTCTCTCGGAGCTTTCACTTCCGCGAGACACGCAAAAACGCGCCAAGTAATGTCCCAAAGCATTTTCACCCGGAAAAGACAGGGTTGCCAGAGAATTGAAACAAATAAATACTACGCCTCCTCTAAAAAAAATATTACAAAGTAATACTGTTTCCAAACGTCGCCAAAATCAATGTTGCCAAAATGCGAAATCTATGAAAATGAAAAAAAAAAAAAAAAATCCGCCAAATCTTTTAATTAAGTCATTAGTATATTGGAAACAGGGTTGCCGGAAAAATACTACGCTCCTTATTTGGGCCGAAAAAATATTACCGTAGTATCAAAAATACTACGTCTGGCGACGCTGGAAGAAGAACGAAACAAAAATAGGTATGAACACGTAACCATGGTAACAACATGAAAAGTTGATTTCCGTTGATAAAATAATTCTTTTCATCTTTCTTTTCAAACAAATTTTATTATCGAGCTGAACCATTTTAGAATCGTTTGGCTTGCTTTACTGAAGGTAAGCCTTGAATTTCGGGATTCTAAAAACAATTATTACAGCTCTCCTGATGATCGTAGAAACTTCGAAAAAACTTCATTTTGTGCAGAAAATTTCAAGCTTTCGAATGACATAAGACTTGAAAATGTGTATGAAATATTTCTTCCCTATTTTATCGAATTTCCGCTAAGAATTCGAATAGAAAAAGAACGAAATGGAATGTTCGAAAAATCGCTTCGAGGTGCAAAACTACATGCTACAAACTAATTTTGTGCCAAGTGGCGTGAAAATCGACCGAACGGTTTTGGCGCTACGCGCGTAACAGACAGAAAGACAGACACACCTTCAGCTTTATTATTAGTAGAGATTTTCTTCTTCATCTTTTACGCAGGTTTAAAATGGGACATTATGCTCTCAATAATTTTGCTTATTTTAAAAACTTGTAATTTTAAAGTATAAACTGAGACCAGGTGAAAGAGGTTCTGCAATCCAATCCTAGGTTCACATGCTATCAAACTTTACTTTGGAACAACACGAAAGGAATGATCTAAATATTTTATTAGCAGTAGAGGAAAATACAGCAAAAGTAAAATCATGAAGCTGTAAGGAATTAGTCTTAAAAGTCTTTGTAATGATTAAGTAATTTTTGACATCTTTTGGCAGATTTCACGTTCCTTCGCATGATATTTTTATTAATAATATATGTTACAATATTTTTTCTAAACTACTTTACGTATTTTGAATTCAAAGGTCTAGAACATCACTAGAAAAAATTGCTTTATGCTTGGAAACTTGGAAGGGGGGGGGGGGGAGAAACCAGCAATAAAAACGTTGTGCGGGAGAGAAACGCAACACATATGAATATTTTATTTTTTTTAATCACGTACTGAAATAGTTACTTACAAAAATGCTGTAGTAAGGGAATGTGGGGTAAAGTGAAATAGCGGGTCAAAGTGAAATGGTAAAATATTTTCACAGTTTGCAGCGCCACCTATCTAGCATATTTTAACTAAGTTCCGAGACAATAGTTGATTCCTGTCAAAAAATAAGTAGCTCCAAAGATCAACGAAAAATATTATTCAAGTCATTTTCATAATTTGATACCTTTATTGTAATATTCGTGGTTTTTCAAAAATATTTCTTATTATTATAAAATGTTAAAATTTTTGTAATTATCATTTAAACTATTAATTGAGATCTACTGATGTCCAGTGCAGTCCTTATTTAGTTTATATTAGGCTTCTTTTAATTTTAAATGCGCAATGTAATGTGTCAAGTTCACGCGGGGCGAAGTGGAATAGATAATTTTGTTTACTAATTTACCTAATATCTTTAAACGAGCAATTCGGATTTCGAAAATGGCTCTAACGATTTGATAAAATTTTGTATTTAAATAAAATTTTGGTTTTTGCTTCTACTGGCATCTACTTTGGCGTTTTTTCTGTAAAAACGCGTGTTTTCACAAAAAAAAATCCCGTTTTTTGTGCCTTCATTAAAAGTTTGACGAGCTTTCTTTCGCCATTTTCTTTATGATTACTCTTATTGTTTCTGTTTCATAGCAACCACGTTTTACAAACCTCTTTTTTTTTTAACCGAGCGGGCTCGGTCCCCAGGTACTTCATTTTTTAATCACGTACCTATTTCTTCATTTATATACATTATTTTACTCAATTATTTACTTATTTACTCATTCTTATTTATTCTCAATTTGATTCATTCATGTATTTTTTTTCACATATTAATTAGTTCATTTATTTACTCATTCGTTCATTTTTCATTAATAATTAATTTAATTAAATTTAATTAATTAAATTTTTCGCTTATTTACGCATTCATGTGATGAAAACTACTGTTAAGCGATGAATAGAATTTTTTTCATAGCAGAATTATTTTGTTTTTTACTTTGCCCCATGATTTTTTAAGGTGAAAATTTTCCACATTTTTTTGAAAGTACAAAATGCCAAAGATGAAAAATAATATTTCAACAAAAGTTGTACTACGAAATACATTATTCCTTCCTTTTGTACAATAATTTATAGAGCAAATTTCCCATTTGTTCCTTTTGAAGCAGGTTAGTAAACTTAACTATTTCACTTTGCCATACATTCCCCTACATTTTGCCTTGGTTACTACGATTCACTAACCAAAGATAATAATGAGTAAAAATAGACAACGTTTAAAAAGTACAAATAAATACGATTAAAAAGAGTTTAAAACTCAGCAAACAGCTGTTTCGGGGCTATAAACTGTAAGCCCCATCATCAGTGCATAGAAATAAAAATAAAAGACAGGTTCACATGCCAAAAACTGTCAAGTGAACAGGGGAATCCAAAATAAACCAGAATAAATAAGTCACCAAGAAGTGGGAAACGGAAGGCTACTACATCAGAGGAACAACAGTGACATCTATGCGCGGGGAAAACGTATTGGACAAAGGAATATTAAAGGAAATATTTCCAAACTGTACCAGGGAAAGGGGGAGTGCTCGACAAATCATTAACCACTGAATTTGAATTTTTCCACCCCCTTTGCCTGGCATTTGGAAATCTTTCCTTTTTCCTTTGTCCAATATGGATGTATCCTTTGTCCAATCTGATGATGGGGCTTGCAGTTTATAGCCCCGAAACAGTTGTTTGCTGAGTTTTAAACTCTTTTTAATCGTATTTATTTGTATTTTTTAAACGGTGGCTATTTTTACTCATTTCACATAGTACAAAGTTTTCGACTGCTGTTTTACAATCAAAGATAATAATTTCAAACAATTTGTTATTTTTCTAGTTGTATTTGAATTCATTAGTTTTCAGGATTTATCCATGTAATTATTTTTCGGGATTATCAGACAAATTTTTATTCATCCAGATTGTGACACTAAAAGTAATTCAGTGTGCATGCTGTTTTTACGGACAAACTATTATTTTTAGAATTGAGACTTATGGAGTTCTATAGTTTCTTTTAAGGGAGATCCTATTCATCTTTTAAAAAATACAATTTTAAAGGCAACAAATTATAGTTAGTGCTGCGTTTCATCGCTGGGCAACAACGTTTTTCAACTCTATCCTTCCTCAGGTTTTATATATTTTGCGATATCAAATTAAGTCCAATTAATTAGTTTTCCCCGAAAACTAGGCATGGCATTCAAATTAAAAAAAAAAAAACAGATAACCGAGGGGAAAAAATTAGTGAATTTGGAAAAAAACTCAAATGATTTGCTGAAAAGTAGAAATGACGAATTTTGAAATTCTAATAAAATCTGTTAGCTTTCTTTACCGAGAAATCTCTTTGATAAAAGAAAGTAGCTTCGTGTGAGTCACAATAATCAATTTCATTACTACTTTGTGTCTATAAACTAATAATAGTGTTTGCAAAGTTTTGCCTTGAAGAATAAAATTTATAAAAAAAAAAAAAAAATGTTTAAAATTTATGCCTAGTTTTTTTTCTTCTCAGAACTACAAAAGGTGCCCAAATTAAAGTGTATTAACGTTGTTTTCAAGATTTCTGTGATTAAAAAAATAATAAAGTAATTACGTTTAAATCGGTAGTAGCTTTTTTAAAAAATACATTTTCTTTATTAGTGCATGACTTAATCAACACCCATAGCCGGCTCGTACCGGGGGGCGACCGCCCCCTCACTAACGAAAGTGAAGGAGCCTTGCCCTATCACTTTTCACGATTATAAAGTGATAATCGAGCGAAAAATGATTTTTTACTCAGCGGATTGATTAATTTCACAAAGATAACAGCTGAAAATGCCATAACTTCGGACTTTTTACATATTATTTCATAAAAAAGGATGAAAAACAACCAGCCTGGCTGATTTTTGAGGCCATATTTTGCATTTTTTAGCGATCATTTAATCAGTAATGTTAAAATCCAACACAATATAGCAAAAGTTATCAAAAAAAAAAAAAAGGGAGAGAAAACGAAAAACTTTCGAGGTGATGCTTCGTATCCCCCCTACATATTTCTCTTGCCCCCTCACATTATCTTGACCCCCCTTTTTTGGTGTACCAGCCGCCTATGTCAACACCTAGTACAGAGAAATTTTCTCCAAAGGTCAAAAAACTAATCTGAGAAGATTATTTTTTCACTCGCGAGCATTCTTTAGTTAAATGCATAAATGCATAATTACACGCACCTGCCATTCCTCTGCAGGGAACAAACCTCTATTTCTGCATGAAATCTATTCAACTACCTAAAATATTTAAAAGATAAAACATCACAATGCCACAACCTCATACTCTCAATATTAAGGTAAGGTTTTGAATATATGTTCTAGAATGGATCAATTTCTTCCGACAGCTGTGAGAACTGGGTTTGCAAATAATTAGTTGTTATTTGAAACCAAGATCAAATTTCCAATT
The DNA here is from genome assembly GCA_038373865.1 of Uloborus plumipes. Lineage (NCBI taxonomy): Eukaryota > Metazoa > Arthropoda > Arachnida > Araneae > Uloboridae > Uloborus > Uloborus plumipes. The sequence continues at coordinate 30,619 of JAXGGA010010906.1, forward strand.
CATGAAATGTTATTTCAATCATTTGTTCTCGCACAGGCTGAACAACGAAGATAAGAACAATTTCAATAAAGTTCGCCCATATTTATCCAATGTTGGTCTTGAATTCATTGATTCATTGTCAGAAATCACCACTTTGTTAAGCTTGTTTTTCGAATTTTTATCATCGTTGACGTACGCCTTTTAAATGGACATAAGCTTCATGCACTACAAAAATAGATCGTGTTTTTACAGTATAGTACAGCTAATTTTATAGTAGCAAACTAAAAATTGTTAACTTTACAGTAATAAACTAAAATTACTAATTTTAGAGTTTATTACTGTGCATTTTAGTTTTAAACTGCAACCTTGGCTGCCAATATTATACTGATGTTTTTACCAGGGGTGCCCACAAGGGGGGATTGTGGCGCAAATTGAGCCATCAAAATTTGGGGGGGGGGGATTTTTTAAAACTAATTTATTTATTTATTTAAAATATTCATTAACTTTTTTTTTAATTTAAATTATTCAGGGGTTTTTTTTAATAAAAATTGTTCATTGCTTTATTTTGAAACTTAAATTATTTCTTTTATCATTTTTTAAAATTTTATTTATGTATTTATTTATTTTTTCTTTTTTTGGGGGCATGTGTGTGTGCTTAGAATGTCTGGAAGGGAAAAAAGCTACTCAATTCTGCGCATGATTCGAACTTTTAAAAAAATAATAATATATAAAAAAATAATAGCTCTAATAAAAATAATATTTAAAAAAATAAACAAAGGTGTAAAAATTAAAATAAATAGCACAAGAGGGTTGTGAAAAAATTTTAAGGGGGAATTTGCGTCATTGAGCTTGGGGGAAGATGGGCACCCTGGTTCTTACAGTATAATGCAGCTAATTTTGTGGTAATAAACTAACTTTACAGTTTATTAATGTGCATTTTACAGTTTTAAACTGTAACCTCTGCTGCCTGTATTATACTGTAAAAACAACACTTTATTTTTCGCAGTTTGGAAGAGTGTAGAGCATGGATGTTTTTTGTTCAAAAAACTATTAAGTGGCAATGGAACTAATATGCGTTCCAAGTTATATGAAAATGAGCTAAGCGGATTTAGTTGCAAATTTATTGGGTCTATGTGGTCCATTGCAAATACAAATATGTGACTAGTTTCTGAAACTTAATGCATTTATAATTCAACTCAGAAATATTTCGGAAAATTAATGACATTGTCTCGTTTAATCTTCGATCAAAAAATAATTTTGAATAAAAATATGTTTTTGGGGTAAAGGCATGAAAGCATAAATATAGATGTATTTCATTTGTGACGCTTTAAAAATAAACTTGCATTTTTTTTTTTTTTACACCAGTAGTTCCCGAAGTCCAGACCTCCACGGAGCCCATCCTGAATATTAAAATATTTTTTGCAAAATGTTTGCAAGTTTGTTTCATGTGCACAAAATTGATAAACGTGCAGCGTATTACCTTATTTCTGTTTTCCACGTTGAATTTTTTAAGATAAGAGAATCTAACACTCTTTTTTCAATCAAAATAAAGCTAAATATCGCTTGTTAGGTGCAATTTTATTATTCTAACGTTGCCAAAATTCGCTTGCCAAATACCATAAAAATTTAAATTTACGCTGATGTGATAAAATATTAAATTCATTGTTATAATAAAGCGTGGTTGCTATGAAAGAGTAACAATAATGGTAATTATAAAGAAAATGGCGAAAGAAAGCTTCTCAAAGTGTTAATGAAGGCTCGAAAAAACCAGGTTTTTTGTGAAAACTCGCGTTTTTACGGAAAAAACACCGATGTCGATGAACCCAAAAACTAAAACTTTATCTTATATATATATATATATATATATATATATATATATAAGAATTACTCGTTCAAAGATATTAGATTATAATGCCGATATTAATATTTTATTGTCCAAATATGATGTAAAAAACAAAATTTATGAATTATTTGAATTAATAATTTACAAAATAAGTATTGAACTTAATTTTAAACTATTTTTCCGATAGGCTTTAAATAAATAAAAATATTTCATCGCCTTATGTGAATGATGAGGGTATAGTTCACAAGCCAGCCGATCATTCGATGGCATGTCTTATCATAAATGAATTAACACATAAGAATTAAATAATAAATGAATAAATCAATGAACATGCATAAACAGAATTATATACTTCACTTTTTACCGCATGCATTTACAAATAGTGCAAATAATTTTAAAAAAATATTCCTGCTATTAATTATAAGCAAGTAGTGCCCTCAACACCAGTAATTGGTCTCAATTATGGTTTAAAATCTTAATAACAAGCATTTTCTTAGTTCATAAAAACAAAAAGTGTGTTCGGTACACCACAAAACATTATAATATCATTATCAAATGCAGTTTATAAATTTAATCAAAATTATCATAGGCACTGTGAAATATAAAACATGATAGAAATAAAATATTTGTAAAAAATCTTACCGAAATTCAGTCAAAGAGAATAATTCTATTAATGAAACTTACCTGCAAAAAAGAAAATAAATGTTAGAATATCAACTAAACATTTTTATCATAATATTTTAGTTAAAACTCCACTTTCGATTAATAACTGTTTTTTTATCTATAGTAGTAAATCTTAAAGGACAGCACCATTTGAAGAAAAAATAAAATATTTTTTTGGCCCCAGTTCCTTTCAATTGGGATCGACATGTATTTCTTCTGATGAAAGAACACTCGATTTAAGGACAGTTGCAGAGCAAAATTGCAAACATTAATGTATAAATGAAAGAAAAATATTGAATTTATTGAAATTCAAGTTTTCCTTTTTATTTAAAATTTATCTTAAACATTAACATGCAGGTGTGCCCATCCCTCCCATCCAGCTCACTAGCGCAAATCTCCCCCCCCCCCCCATTTTTTCACAACCCTCTTGCGCTTTTTATTTGCATTTTTACCCCTTTTTTTAATTATTTTTTTAAAAATATTATTTATTTACTTTTTTAAATTATACCTATTATTTTTTATACATTATTAATTTTTTAAAAGTCCAAATTATGCACAAAATAGAATAAGTTTCTTCCTATTTCAGATCTTCCAAGTACACACACACACACGCAAAATAAATAAAAAAATAATAAAGCAATAAAAAAATAACTCAAAAAAAATTAATTTTTATTAAAAAAAATCGTAAATGATTTAAGTTAAAAAAGAAATTAATAAATCATTTTTAATAAGTAAATAAATTAGTCTTAAAAAATCCCCCATCCCAAAATTTTGATGGCGCAACTTGTGCCATCATCCTCCCCTGTGGGCGGCACCCCTGTTAACATGCACTAAGAAGCAAGTATATTATTCAATTCTTGCTGAAACCCTTGGGCATGCTCTTCCTCTCAGCAATTTATTGATGTGGGCTGAACGCTTACGGATAGTACACGGCTTTGTGTAGAAAACTTTAATGTATGCTTATTGCTTTAAAAACACTATTCTTAATCTAACCATCAGATTTTCATGAAACTTGCAGTAATCTTGCTCTTTGATGGCTTATCAAACTCAAGTTTTATGCAAACTAAGACTGAGTTTTATAATAACTTATTTCATAGATAATTGCACGCGTTTTAATTTGACAATATAACTTTGATGATTTTCGAAAAATAAAAACGTTTTTTTCACAAAATTTTTAGGTTCAAAATTTAAAGTATTTCTCTGATAGTGTTCCTTTAACAATTTTGGAAAAAAAAGTAAGGTTTTAAATTTATTTCAATGAATACTGAACAAAAATTTTCAGTGAGACCATGAATAAATCAGCAATTTTGAAAGTTTCAAATTCATCAAATTTTAGAAATAAACACCTGAAATATATTCAAGTTACATGTTGAATTAAACTGCATGCAACTCTCTTTAAAATGAGCTATTATATAACTCATAAAACTTGAATTATAACACTTAAAGGAAATTTAGCAAGCATCTTCCAGCATAATTTTTAGTAACAGCCGATTCATTCATTGTCCCACACTGTAAAAAATGAATGTTGTTTTTACAGTATAATAAGCAAATTTTATGGTATTAAACTGTAAAATTTTCTAATTTTACAATATCAAACTGTAAAATTGCTAACTTTAAGGCACTGAACTGTAAAATTGCTAGTTTTACAGTAATAAGCTGGAAAATTGGTAGTTTTACAGTTTATTACCGTGCATTTTACAGGTTTTAAATTGGAACCTCGGCTGCCAGTATTATAGGGTCATTCCATAGAAATGTTAACCTCGGCCGAAGAAAAAAAAACACCGAAGTGAAAAGTATATATATATATAAAATTAAATAAATAAATAAATAAATAAAAATCATACAGCATAAGATGTTAAAAGAAATTGAAAAAGTATTGCAATTATCACTGAGATTAGCCATAATAAATAGTTTGTAGTGTGTTTACTGCTTGTTATTCGACGGTTTTAATAAATACTATTTTAAAGGCAACAAATTATAGTTAATGATGAGTTTCATTGCTTGGCAACAACGTTTTTCAATTCTACCCTTCCTCAGGTTTTATATATTTTGCAATATCAAATTAAGCTCAATTAATTAGTTTTCCCTTAAAACTAGGCATGGCATTTAAATAAACAAAAAAACAAAAATAGAAAACAAAGGGAAAAAAATTTAGTAAATTTAGAAAAAACTCAAATGATTTGCTGAAAAGTCGAATGATGAATTTTGAAATTCTAATGAAATCCGTTAACTTTCTTTACCAAGAAATCTCTTTGATAAAAAAAAAAAAAAAGCTTCGTGTGAGTTAGAATAATTAATTTCATTGCTACTTTGTTTCTATAAACTGATAATAGTGTTTGCAAAGTTTTGCCTTGAAGAATAAAATTTATAAAAAAAAAATATTTAAAATTTATGCCTAGTTTTTTTTCTTCTCAGAACTACAAAAGGTGCTCATATTAAAGTGTATTAACGTTGTATAATAGATTTCTGTGATTAAAAAAATAATAAAGTAATTACGTTTAAATCTGTGGTACCTTTATTAAAAAATAAATTTTCTTTATTATTGCATGACTTGATCAACAACCATAGGCGGCTCGTACCGGGGGGCGACCGCCCCCTCACTAACAAAAGTGAAGGAGTCTTGCCCTATCACTTTTCACGATTATAAAGTAATAATCGAGTGAAAAATGATTTTTTTACTCAGCGGATTGATTAATTTCAAAGATAACAGCTGAAAATTCCATACTTCAGCCTTTTTACATATTATTTCATAAAAATGAATGAAAAACAACTAGCCTGGCTGATTTTTGAGGTCATATTTTGTATTTTTAGCGATCATTTAATCAGTAATGTTAAAATCTAACACAATATAGCAAAAGGTATCAAAAAAAAGAAGAAAAAAAGAAAAACTTTCGAGGTGATGCTTCGTATCTCCCCTACATATTTCTCTTGCCCCCCTCACATTATCTTGACCCCCCCCCCTTTTTAGTGTACCAGCCGCCTATGTCAACACCTAGTACATCACAGAAATTTTCTCCAAAGAGGATAAATTTAACTCCATAAACATACTTGGAAATGTCCAAAAACTAATCTGAGAAGATTATTTTCTCACTCGCGAGCATTCTTTAGTTAAATGCATAAATGCATAATTACACGCACCTGCCATTCCTCTGCAGGGAACAAATCTCTATTTCTGCATGAAATGTATTCAACTACTTAAAAGATTTAAAAGATGAAACATCACAATGCCACAACCTTATACTTTCAATATTAAGGGAATATTTGAATATGTTCTAGAATGGATCAATTTCTTCAGACAGCTGTGAGAACTAGATTTGGAAATAATCCGTTGTTATTTGAAACCAAGATCAATTCCAATTCATTAAATGTTATTTCAAGCATTTGTACTCACACAGGCTGAACAATGAAGATAAGAATAATTTCAATAAAACTCGCACATTTTTATCCAATGTTGGTCTTGAATTCATTAGCTCAGTGTCAGAAATCACCATTTTGTTAGGCTTGTTTTTCGAATTCCTATCATCGTTGACGTACGCCTTTTAAATGGACATAAGCTTCATGCACTACAAAAATAGATCGTGTTTTTACAGTATAGTACAGCTAATTTTATAGTAGCAAACTAAAAATTGTTAATTTTACAGTAATAAACTGCAAAATTGCTAATTTTACTGTAATAAACTGTAAAATTGCTAATTTTATAGTTTATTACTGTGCATTTTAGTTTTAAACTGCAACTTCGGCTGCCAGTATTATACTGTTGTTTTTACAGTATAATGCAGCTAAGTTTGTGGTAATAAACTGTAAAATTGTTAACTTTACAGTTTATTAATGTGCATTTTACAATTTTAAACTGTAACCTCTGCTGCCTGTATTATACTGTAAAAACAACACTTTATTGTTTGCAGTGTAGCAGAGTGTAGACATTTTTTGTTCAAAAAACTATAAAGTGGCAGCGGCGTCAAGTTTTATGAAAATGAATTAAGTGGATTTTGTTGAAAATTTATTGGACACTTGGGTCTATGTGGTCCATTGCAGATGCAAATAGCAAAATTTATTCTGTTAGGATATTTTATGTAGTAATAATAATTAATTTCAGTAAAATCATAAGTGTTACAGTCTATCTGTTAAGCCCTATTCCTGAAAAAAGTAAAATAAAATTGAAAACATTCTTGAGAAAGCTGGGAAGTGAACTCCGGATAGCTCGAACTAACTACTCAAAGGTTTAGGCTGTCTCTAAGGACTTCGAGTTATTGAGAGTCAACTGAAAAATAAGAATGAAACATAATTTATACATTCAAAAAAGAAAAAAAAGAAACTCTTACAATTTTACTAATTAAGAAAGATATTAAGAGAGGTTTATAGAGTCTGGTTTAGAGCCTGGATTTTCCTGTTTTGAGACAAATGTGTTAAGCTCCAGACACAACTTGAGAAATTAATTTTCATGAATAAAGATACATCCGGGAGAAGTGTTTGAATAATAACCAATGATAATCACAAAAATTAAATCTCTCTGTTTAACATAAGTCATAACTTTTCAGTAAATTCTAAGCAGGTAGAAAAAAGGGGCAAATTTTTTTTGCTAATTTCATATTTTTAAAACTTTTAAAGGTACTGATAAAATTTGTACTTATTGTTCAGCAAAATCTGAAAACAATAAAAATCATAAGCAATAATTTCCTTCTTTAAATACAGGGTGGTTATAAATTAACGTGAGGTGTTTGGAGCCCTCTAGCGCGCGAAGTACTGGGCGAAATATTGTCAAATTTCATAGGTGCACATATTAGACCGTGGGATTTTGATTTCTGAAATTAAAAAAAAATTGTTTAAAAAATCACCACCAGGGGAAAAATTGACGCTGTAACAATTTATTATTTTGAATATCGCGAATGAAATTTGAAAAAATGCTGTACAAAGCAATTTCGCAAAGAAAAAATGTGTGTTGTTTGCAAATGAGGTTTAATATAATCGCCGTAGAATATCCGGTATGGCCCCCAAGGTCACCCGATCTCAATCCATGTGATTTTTGATTATGGAGATCGCTGAAAAGTGTTGTGTATCAAAGATATGTTTCTGACGTATCAAGTTTAAACTATATTGTAGCTTTAGAAGTCAGGAAAATCAATTCTGATATGTTACGAGCTACCGTGAAAAATGTTGTGCACCGTATCCAGTTCTTGCAACTTCACAATGGTGATCATATTGAACTACATTTGTGACAAAAGAGCCATTTTTACAAATAAAATGGATGCATATTTTGTCAGTAGCAATTAATTCTTCGACAATCAGAGTAAGGCAGGAATTCAAGTAAAACACGGACGATCGCAACTCACCAATGCAATCGCAAATTTCTAAATTTGGATTCAAGTGAAACGTTACAATCGCTACGAGATGCGATTCTAATGTAATTCAACTTCCAGTAGCAATTGCAATTTTGGTTTATTGCGATCGCTTCGAAGCGATTGCAATGGTGTTTCACTTGAATTCGGCCCTAATACACTTTTGCAGCGCCAAAATTTCTCCTGGTGGTGGTTTTTTAAACTATTTTTTTTTTTTTTTGTTTCAGAAATCGAAATCCCATGTTCTGAAATGTGTGCCCATGAAATTTGGCAATGTTTCCCCCAGTACTTCACGCGCTCGAGGGCTCCAAACACCTCACGATAATTTATAACCACCCTGTATAATAATCAAATTATAGTTTTAAAAAACTAAAAATACGTTTTTAGAGATAATCAAGCTAAAAAGAACTATCTCATTAATACTAAAAGTTAAACTATATTTCATGATACTTTAACTGATTTTTCTCTGATTTTCGAAACTTTTAAATGTTCGCTAAGTTTGCAAGCACTTATGATATATTAATATGTAATATAGTTTAGCCTTTAGTGTCAATCATGGTATTATATATATTAATTTTTATATTTGCAAAGAACGTGAATTAAATCTTTTATTAAGAGTTACATACAAACAACTAAAACACATTAACGTGTAATATAGTTTAGACTTTAGTGTTAATAATAGTATTAAATATATTATTTTTATATTTGTAAAGAACGTGCATTTTATCTTTTATTCAGAGTACAAACAAACAAACAAACCCACATGTGAAACTAATAAAAGCGTATTCAAAAGAAAGAGCAGAATTAAAATGTTGTCGAGTAAAATTTCGTTCGTCCGTAATCTTCGATAGAACTATTCAGCGACAATCATTTCATAACATTTTCTTATCCAATTTTACCTCTTTTTAGTTTCATCTAGAGCTATACTTTTCCCTTATATTTTACAGTGAGATTTCTACCTTTTCACTGTTTTCAATGCGCTATAATCCATTAAACGTATTATAAATGGCGAATACCCCGTCATCAAGAATGACTTCATTTAAACAAACGGAGAAGTTTTTGTACAAGGAAAAAAAAAAATAATCCTTTCTTTCCTGTTTCAACAGCCAGGATTTCTCCGTTGAATTCTATACAGGCCGTGGCATTTTTGTTCTTTTACAAGCTGACAATAGCATATTGTCGGCACCATGCTAAAATAAAGAATGTGAAAAATCGCGTTTTTCAAGTTCAACTTTTACAAATAATTAAAATTAAAATGATACCTTCGAACGATAGTTTTACACTTAAAGATATTTATAAAAATTTTAAAATTGAAAATAACCAATTGCGTCAGGTGGGAAAAAATTATATTTAGTGTTTTGGCTCTCCTGAAAAGTACCATTTTCCACATTCGTAATTTTATCATGGTGCCGACGATATATTTCATTCCGAAACACAATAAAAATACACAATCCACTCTCCCACAAGCTTACAAGCATTGTGTAACGTTTTAACCCTTTATGCTCCGACGGGACTCGGAAGTCCCGCTTGTATTAAATTAGTATTATGAATCCTAAACGACTGGAATGATTCTGAAGCTTTAAGTGTCACTCCTTGTGCTTAGAGTCCTATACAGGGACTCTACTTGTACTTAGCTGAAATTCCGACAGATGGTACCTGCGATCGAAAAAAGTTTTCTTAGGGGCCCTAAGGCGTAGGGGGCCTTAGACCCATGAGATTTTCAAAATTTTTATACTCGGTATATATGTTGTTTAATGTATTTTAAACTAAAAAAAACGAAAAAAATTATAAAATTTTTGTTAAATTAATTTGAGACATAAAGGGTTAAACAATAATCACGCAATATTATTTTCTCTTGGCTTGTGAATGTCTTTTATTTAAATTGACCTTGAGTGGAACAATTGCTTTTAGTGTATTAAATAAGCAATTTTTTTTAATAAAAGAAAATCTTTTTTTTTTTCTTTTTTTTCAAAGGTTTTCTAAAGCCTGAATTTTAGTAGTGTTAAATTACCCGTGCATGAAATATAAAGAGAAAAACCCAAAACATAAAAAAGATGAGAAACTTATGACAAAAGTTCTTCCCATACGTTTTTCTGCTTATTTATGTCTTAGGCTTTGGTTTACGGCCATGTTATAACTACTTCAGAACACCACATTCATAGGTTTATAATTACGATTTTATTATTGTTCTTTCTTCGCTTTATTTCGCAGAATAAACCTCTATTCGCATACTAAAAACTCGTAATATGACCGATCTTTTTCTGACTTATTGTAATTCTCAGAACAAGATGGACATTTTTTATGTAATGTCGTTGAATAACCTTTCAAGGTTCAGACTTTTTTTTTTTCCTAATTTCCCCGTTTTGTTGCATATATCGAATTTATCATCGCAGTGTAAGTTTATTCAAATAATTTTTGGATTTCTTTTTTGTAAAACATTCATAGAGATATAATGTCACCTTATTAAAGACCTTTTAGAACAAAGAGTACTTTTCTCAATTTTAGTCAACCTTTTAGCGATATACATCAGTAAAAAGCCAACTTTTCCCCGTTTTGCCTTTTCCATTGAAATATATGAAGACAAATATTATCTTTCATTTAGTGCAAGTTGCTTCAACGAATATTGCATAAGATATTCAAGGGAAGGAAAAGTTACTGGGGAAAGTGAAGAAAAGCATCGCCCATCTTTCAGATTAAATTTGAAGCTATAATGCTATTTTCACAAGACTGTTATTGTTTTCCTATAAAAAAAAAAGATTATTATAAAAAATAAATATTTCTTTATGAATTATTATTTGTATCGGGTTCAAAGAACGAAACATCTCCAATACACAACTAATATTATTATTTTTTATTGAAACACATTGGTAGCACTATAAATACTACACTGCGACGCAAAAGTTAAGACAAAATGCAAATCTCTACTAATAATAAAGCTGAAGGTGGGTCTGTCTTTCTTTCTGTCTGTTACGCGCGTAGCGCCAAAACCGTTCGGTCGATTTTCACGCCACTTGGCACAAAATTAGTTTGTAGCATGTAGTTTTGCACCTCGAAGCGATTTTTCGAAAATTCCATTTCGTTCTTTTTCTATTCGAATTCTTAGCGGAAATTCGATAAAATAGGGAAGAAATATTTCACACACATTTTCAAGTCTTATGTCATTCGAAAGCTTGAAATTTTCTGCACAAAATGAAGTTTTTTCGAAGTTTCTACGATCATCAGGAGAGCTGTAACAATTGTTTTTAGAATCCCAGAATTCAAAGCTTACCTTCAGTAAAGCAAGGCAAACGATTCTAAAATGGTTGAACTCTAGAATAAAATTTGTTTGAAAAGAGAGATAAAATGAATTATTTTATCAACGGAAATCAACTTTTCATGTTGTTACTATGGTTACGTGTTCATACTTATTTTTGATTCGTTCTTTTTCCAGGGTTGCCAGACGTAGTATTTTTGATTCTACGGTAGTATTTTTTCGGCCCAAGTAAGGAGCATAGTATTTTTCTGGCAACCCTGTTTCCAATATACTAATGACTTAATTAAAAGATTTGGCGGATTTTTTTTTTTTCATTTTCATAGATTTTGCATTTCAGCAACATTGATTTTGGCAACGTTTGGAAACAGTAGTATTTTGTAATATTTTTTTAGAGGAGGCGTAGTATTTTTTTGTTCCAATTCTCTGGCAACCCTGTCTTTTTCCCGGTGAAGATGCGTTGGGACCCTGCTTGGCGCGTTTTCAAAAAGTCAATTATGCAAAATAGCTAAGGTTACCACGCTTGGCGCGCCTATCGTTCATTTAGCGAGAAAAGGGTACCTAAAGCACAGATTAACGAAATATCGTATTAATTGCCATATTGCATCGTTTTTTTTTAAGTGTTTCATTTCGGAAAATGTATTGTTTTGTTTTTTAAGCTAGGAAAGAAAACTTTCTTCTTCTTTTAAATTTTGGTAAGATTTCTGTTGGTTTCTGTTATCAACAAAATTGTTCTTATTTTCTCTTTTGGCTTATTTTTCTCCATCTCCCTTGGGGTTGCATTCGAATGTTCCAAGGGGGTGTTTTACCCCATTTATCGGGTAAATCAGTGTTTTCAATGCAAGGTGATATGAATTGGTTAACAAAAGTGATATGAATTGGCGCGACCACTTGGCGATATATCGCCAAGCTTTTGATCGCCAAGTATTTGATGCCAAATTGGCGAAAAATTTTTTTTTTTTTTATTTAGGTTCAATTTGGCGCTGTTGGCGATATTTTGCGAAAAATCCACTGAATGATGTTAAAATCGACGATATTTAGGAGATTAATCATTGTAAAACATTTTTTTTGCATTGTTTCGTAGCAAACTAGGGATACAAATGTTTGAATTGTTATCTTGCTAACTCCAAGCACTATTTTAGCACTTAAGGCATCTACTAAGAAATTTACACGTAAAATTAAGTAGTGTGGGGTCCATATCAGATCTTTATATCACTTTGAAGGAATTATAGTTGAATAAAACTAAAATAGAGCATTTTTCTGCTATATCAATTACTTTACAAATGCACTTTTAATTTTATACCACGGGCAAGCCGTGCGGGTACCGCTAGTATATGGATAAAAAGAAAACTATTCAGTGAAATGCTTTCAAATTTCTAGTACAGGTAGACAATATGATCCAAAAGACTTGTCTAGAGTTTTGAAAAATATAACCGAAACTAAAATAGGAAATTACAAGAGACTTTTTTTTTTTTTTTTTTTTGCTGTTGCAAAAGTTTAGACAAAAGTCGGATTTTATGCAAATATCTCTTGAAATGTAATTGATGGAGGGAAGGTGGAACTTTTTACTTCGAATATAAAGTGCAGGAACTGTGAATGAATAATCAACTCCCAAACTCTGTGCAGTTCTCGTGTAAAGAAGAAGATAAAGCTTTGAAGTCCAACTTGAAATTGAAGCGATTTTGCTAATGTTTCGCCTTTTAAATCGGCACTAGTATGATAGTACATTGTTTTTTACTGCTTGGAGTGTAAATTTATACAAGCGTATCGATCAAAAAGGGCAAAAAAATTCAATTTCTTCAGGATGAAGGAATTGAAGAAACGGCTCGAACTGACGACTCGCCCCTTAATCCTACGAAACTTCTACTTGGGTCAAAAACAGCAGGTGCCGGCATAAGTAGATGAACAACTGAATCGGGATGCATAAGAAACAAGGAATTGTGCTTGAACCTTTTCGGAAACAGTGTCCCAAATAAGCCAGATTTTAACGGTAAAAGCAGTACAGCATATGCTCATTGGATCTTTTCTCAAGTCACGCTAATAGAATTATAATCCATCTAGGCCATCCGAATTTTTCTAATTTTTTCATCGGAGAAAGTAATATTCATTTTTAGTCACGACAATACATGTGCTGCTTTTCCGGAAAAAAGATACATAAAAAGTAAAAACTTTTTCATAAAAAGGTAATGAAAAAAAAAAAAAAAAAAAAAAAAAAACGAAAGGATAAATGCAAAAGTAAATAAATGAACAAATAAACCCCCTTCCTGCTGTAAAATTTGTTAAATGTTCACTACTCCAAGTTCAAGGCGGGTCCTAAGTGTCCGATAAGGCTTCTCGTCGGCCCTGATGCTCGCTCAACAAACCGTCCGCAAACAGTTGCTTTTTTTTCTTTTTTTAATTCAAAAACTGTCACGTTTGTACAAACTTGCTCATAATACAAATCGACACAATTCATTTCCAGTGTCAGCAACAAAAATACGTAAAATTCACCCAAAACCAAAAAGAAAAAAAAAAGTGACCTTGATAGAACCTTGGCGCTCTAGCAGGGAAATTCGCTGTGCGGAAGTTTGAGAAATGGGTGAAAGGTGTTTAACAGGTAGATAGATGGGAGAAAAAAAAAAGCCTTCGTGCCAACGATCATTGACCCGTTATGTCTGGTATTCAAGGTCAACCGTGGTCCTACTTCCTACTTACGCGATCGCATGCTTCATCACGCATCTGATGAAGAGATATATACGAAGGCGTGACGTCACATGCTGTGGCAGGGCGATTTCAAAAAGATCGAGTTTGACGTCGATATTCGATATGTGAGTTGGTGTGTCAGTAAGTGTGGGAAGCGACATTGCAGAGTTGCTGACTTTAAAACATGAGCGTTCATTATGGATCTATGTACGAGGTTTTTCAAGGTGTTCCTTTTCTGTGCGGATCGACAACTGAAAGAGGGTAGTAGAGAAAATATGCTACAGATCACGTGCTTTCGAACAGAAGAGGCGAAAGGACAAGAATCAACAAATTTCACACGCAAATAAAAATAAAACTTGCAGAGTTCCAAGTTTAAAGCCATAAAGGATGCAAAAAGAAAAGGCTAAAGAAATGTTGTTCAAAGTTG
>JAXGGA010010907.1:0-44794 GCA_038373865.1 Uloborus plumipes
CGTAGCGAAATTAAATTTTAAGATACGTGCAATGTGTGTTGCTGATATAAAAAAAAATGTTTTCCGGAATGCTTGTAAGGGGGGGGGGGGATACCTCAGTACTACAAAACGTGTCGCAGATTAAATAAAAAATGATGATGTTGTTGTCTTGTGCTGTTTAGGCCGGCATTTTGGGAGGCGTTGCTTCACTTTTCCAACTGAACCGTAATTTTGTGACACGCATGCCAATGGGTCCCTTTAATAGGATAGGCAGCACAACATCCTTCAGGAAAGGGCAAGAAGAAAGTATATCCATACCTGAGCGAGAATTTGAACCCGGAACCTTCCTATTCGATCAAACTTCTTATGACAATGTGACTGCATAAAAATCGATCAAATAACCTTTGTGCTAAAATATAATTGAAGTTAAAAACCACCATAAATTAAGCAAAATAATAAAGAAAATACAGCATATCGTCGGCACCATGTTAAAATTACGAATGTGAAAATTGGCACTTTTCAGTAGAGCCAAAACACTGCATATAATTTTTTTCCCACCTAACGCGTTTGGTTATTTTTTAATTTTTAAAGATATTTTTAAGTGTAAAACTATCGTTCGAAGGTATCATTTTAATTTTAATTATTTGTTAACTGTTATTTTATAACTAAAATAGAGTATTTTTTTCTGCTATATCATTTTTTTACAAATGAACTTTTAATTTTATACCACGGGCAAAGCCGTGCGGGTACCGCTAGTTTTCTAATAAATCTAGTCATATATAAATACAGCAAAAATTTCTAAGAAAATGTTGTGCTTTATTAACGTTGATTTTTCAATGCAATAATAGTTTACGAACAAAGAAATTTTAAGGGTTTGCATTTAATCATCGTTTCAAAAGCTAAATGGGGAAAATGTCCATAGCACCGTAACTATGACAACCATCAGGGGAAAAGTGTGGTTGAGTGGGAAAATAATTTTACTTCGAACCGCCAGCTCCCGTTACACAGGGTATATAGTCATCATCATTCGTGGGGAGACAGTCCAAAGTTCGCCCAAGGGGTTTTCCCAAGAACTAGTCTAAAATGAACAGCATTTCGCAGCTGAGCTCTCCTTATTCTTTGACCTAAGGACAATAAAATCTTCTTCCACCAAGAACAGCTTTAGATTTCCACGTCTTCTGGTACAGAATGGTTTGGCCATAAAACTTTTCTTTAGAACGCTATTATCAAAACGATTAGCATGGCCGACTCAATTTGAACTGCTAATCTTGACACTGTGGACAACATCCGATAACAAACTATGTTCTATCAAAAATGCATAATAGCGTTAACGCTAAAATGACTTAATAAAGAAACCACAAATGTTTATTGTAGAAAATTCAAAATAAAAAGGCAAACTAAAAATTCGAATAAACAACATTGAAACCGAAACTTAGAAATACCATTCGCTTTTTCATCCAAATGTATTCTAAGCGGATAAAACGGCATGAAATATGGCCTGGGATGCATGCTCTTTATTTCCATATCGCCAAGAAAAAATAGTGTGATTAAATCACATGTTTTAAGACTTTTCCTTCAAAGCAAAAGAAAAAGGGAACAGGAATTCTCATAGAGGGATTATGTTTTCCCCCAACGTGTGAGGATGACTGACTTATTTACAAATTGGATTTGCCTTTGCCTCGCCTGAGACTGAGTAGCAGTTTATTTTGGCGTGAGACCATTCGAAGCTCCCGAAGCTATTTACAACTTTTGATTGAATTTGAGGATGGGAAGCGAATGTCAAAGTTGCTGTTGCTGAGTAGGAATAAAAACTCTTTCGCTTTCGTGAAACTCTTTTAAAGAGTTTTTGGAAGGTTTTGTTTTGTATTAAGCGATAACGATATCCTCCAGGCCTTATAAATTTTTCTCACGTTATGTTTGCAACTTCTTACATTTCATCTTGTTCTTCATTACAATTATAGTGAACTTACGATAGTCCGCGGAGTAGGGTGGCATGGTAATCGCAGATAAGCGAATTCTCCAGATAATGCGAGAAATAAGTTAAAAAAAATTACAGTATACAATAAAAACCAATAACACTGATATACATTAAAACTATAGCTAAAAAGCATAGCGGTGTAAGTAAAAAAAATGTTTTGTAAAACTTAAACAAGGATCAAGGGCGGATCCAGAAATGTTCCAAGGGAGGGGCGATTGTTTTTTTTTCCCGACTTGCTCCGTTCTTTTACCGCATATCCTGGTTAACACATGTTTATTACAAATGTTTCGGTCTTCAATTTCGAAAAAGTTCCAGATCAGAGTCCCGAATCCCAACCATTTCTCATAGTATCATCGAAGATTTTCTGAAATTGTCTTTTTTGAACTTTAAAGTCGAAAAACTACTGAAGAAGAGTCCCTCAAGGGAGGGGCGATCGCCCCCATCGCCCCTCCCTTGTATCCGCCCCTGACAAGGATTGTTTATTATTGCAAACGGATGACACACATGCGTAGTATATTATTTTCATGGCATTAGTTCAAAAATCAAAATTTACAATTTTTTTCTTTGAAGGTTGGCAACACCGATTTTTTATTTATTTATTTATTTCTTTATTTATTTATTTTTATACAGAAGCCATCAGCTTCGACATACATGAGGACTGCGTACTATGCGCTTTGCCTCCTGACAAGCACAGGACAGATTTACGGCACAGAGAGGATGAAATAACATCCATGGGCAAGGCGGGATTCGAACCAGCTGCCACTTGCTTACGAGGAGCATACTCTACCTCTAGGCCCACGTGGCCTCCTGCAACACTGAAATGCGTTACTATTTTTTAAATTGTTTTAATTCATAGTTAAAGTAAAACCACCAGTAGCCTACTCTGCACTAGTGGTGTATATTGAAGGAAGAAAAAATAAATAAACAGGAGAAATTATAAAACTGAATAAAATTACAAAGCTATAAAATGGTGTTTTTTTAAGTTTGCAAAGCTTACTTTTCAGCTAACCCTTAAATGACATTTTGTCGCCCGTACTTCACTTGTCAATTTACTTTCCGTTCAAAGTTGTCAACTACTAGTGCAGTGTCAAGTACTGGTGGTTTCACGTTACATATACCTGAAATGGATTGAATTTTGTGGGATTTATAGTTTTGTATTTAATATTTAAAAATATTTCCTGTGATTTTTCTCAGAGTCATTTACTCATATAATAAATGCAATTATTATTGATCATTGTGTCTCAATTTATTGTTAGTAAAGTAAAATGTTACAATTAATTTACGAAGCATTTTTTTAACATCTTTTAAGTAAGTCTTTAAAAAAATAAAAATAATAACCACCGGTCCCGTAAAATATTTTCCATTTTTTAGCTGTTCGCGGATCAAAAAATATTTAGAAAAGCTGTCCTGTCCCATTTAATTTTTAGTCATGAAAGGAGGTTGAAATTTGTTTCAATTTTAAAAGCAAGCTCAGCAAACAGGATTTAAAGAAATCGCACGACTACCGTGAAATGAACGAAGCATATACAAAGTAATTGATGGAACTAATAATGATATTCTATTGTTTCTTTCTCGTTAAACAAGAGCAAATACTTATTTCATTTTCTTGAGAAATAAATTGAAATGCGAAGATTTATTTTGTATCTTATTCCAAACGTCACGTTTGTAGAGATCGCATAAAGGACAATATTTTCCGAAGGCTGCAGATCACGTACAATACTTTTAGCGAATAAAAACAAAGATTAAAAAGATGTGTTGGAGAATTATGTTTCGACGAACGATGATTGCTTTCGCAAAACTCAGCAAAATGTATCCTGTCACGTAATCTAGAGTAATAGCCTCCACGGTTGTTTGACAAAAGTGATTTTGAGCGCCGTAATTTTAAATTGAAAATCTATGATTTATAAAAATACTAACGTGATTAAAACATGTCGGACTGGTGTTAAAGAATTAGTTGTTCTATAACACAAGGGCAGAAAAGAGGAAAACATCTATGCTTAGGCTATTCATAGTGCAAGGGGGTTACTGCTGTGTCGCGCTTGGCTACCTGATAAACCGGAAAATATTTATTGCATTCATTTTTATGTCTACCTTTTAGAATTAGGGTTGAGTGCCACAGTAAGCAAAAGTGTGCTAAATCTTTTTCGGGAATAGATGTTCATTTGTGTGATGAAAGCTGATCTTTATAGAAGGTATTTATTCCGAAAGCGTCAAAGTTTACAATTAAAATTTGGTGATTAAGAAAAAATTACAATCGCCATCAGAAGACTTAAATGTTTATGTAAGCGTAATTTAATGTACGTAGGCCTCAATGTCTACTAAAAGAAATGCAGAAACCCCATATTGCAGTAGGAAGGTAAAGGGCAGTATCTGCAAATTTTTCATTTTTCATTTTTTGCATTTTTGTTATCTATTGCACTTAAGCTTTATCGTACAAGCTTGCTAATTGGTTTCTGCTAAAAATAAAGCACGAAAAAAAGAAAGACTAAGTCCAGCATTTTCAAGTTGTCAGTTTTTAATCCAAAACGCGTTTTTTTTTTTTCAAATTTCTCAAAAACTCGTTTCTGCAGATACTGTCTTTCACCTTCCTACAGCAGTATGGTATCTACAATTCATTTTTACGCGTAAATAGCTTGAATTTTGCCTAGAAATGTTGAAAACTGCATAAAATTGAAAAGAAGTGCAGGAACTATACTGCAAAAAATGAACTGTTGTTTTTACAGTATAATACTGGCAGCAGAGGTTCTAATTTAAAACTGTAAAATGCACAGTAATAAACTGTAAGGGCCATGCTCCACATCGACGTAAAGCAGAAAAAATAGGCAGAAGCGTAAAATGGATTCAATGGTATTCCTATGGAAAGTACCCGGATTTTCGGTTTCTGCCTTCAGTTTCGGTCGCGTTTTACGCTGATGTGGAGCATGGCCCTAAAACTAGCAATTTCACAGTTTCTTACTGTAAAGTTAGAAATTTTACAGTATATTGCAGTAAAATTTAGCAATATTATACTGTAAAAACAACAGTGTAATACTGGCAGCCGAGGTTCCAGCTTAAAACTGTAAAATGCACGGTAACAAACTGTAAAATTAGCAATTTTTCCTTTTATTACTGTAAAATTAGCAATTTTTACAGTTTATTACCATAAGGTTAGCTTTATTATATAGTAAAAACAACATTTATTTTTTATTGTATCTATGCATAACTTTCTATTGTTTTGTTGATGCATCAGATACATACCTGATTCAAATGTTCTTAATATTTCCGTCCTAGCCTGAAAAGAAGTTAAACTCTCTTGTACGCTCATTTTAAATCTTCAAATAAATCCGCACCCTTAGGGATTAACACGATGACAACACAGAGCGATAATAGAAACGCAACTTTTTTGCTGTTTGTAGTTTTCGGACTTCTAAATGTTCCTCTGCCCGAAAGAATTTCATTCACAAATTTTGGTATACGGCTTTTCCACTCTGATGCCTGGAAACCACTGGACTTAGAATTTTATTTCGGTCCGTTGAGTTTCTCGTCGTTCACGTCCCTTTTTTTCCCCCTCTTTCTTTTTTTTTTCGTTAGAAAGTATCTTTGATATGCTGTGAAATCGAAACGATGATGTTCCGAAACCAAAAACTATCATGTTAGAAAAATATATCTGTCATTAGATATATATAATATCGATTTATTTCAGAAGAAGTTAAGGGGGTGGCTGTTTTAGATAAAATGAATAAATAAGGAAATTAATTACTTATTCAATGTAAGATCTTAGTGGTTATTATGTGTTCATTTATTTTTTTCATCTATGCAGAAATTTGCATTTTATTTCATGTTCTATAGAATTCCTGATGACAACAGCCTAAAATATTTTTGCATTTCCTTGGAGATTACAATATCTTTTGAATACTTCTAAAATCAATATTTTGAAGTAGTAAAGAAAGAATATTCTTCAACAACTCTCACTTCTGCAACTATTTTTTCAAAATATTCCAAATGTTTCAATAAATATTTTTATTTAAAAGAATTTGAACTTTCACATCTCGACTTCAAATTAATTGCTATAGGTGTGTGTATGCTCCTTCGATAGCATGTCTTGCATTTTGGTGCAGCGGGACTGTTGCTGACTCCGTCTCGCTGTGGCACCATATCCTGGATGGCAAAAGAGCAAGGGCCGGTGAGCCGGTCCCAGGATAGGGACTACTGGGACACGAGACATTGGCAGATTGCCAAGCTGAAAAAGGAACGACCCGGCAACTGGAGTTCAAACAAAAAACATGTAGCAATTCGTCATTGCTCAGAAACAGACGAATGTTCACGGATAAGTCATAAATCATAATTAGATAACAGTTTTTATAATAAAGGAGACCTTGGGCTAAATGTATTTACTTATCAAACCGTCATTATATTTTAAAATACCGAAACGTTACTGCCCGCAAATGCGAATATTACCCTTAATAGTTTAACGAATATAGAAAATTATTCACGAAAAGTAAGGTTTCTAGAAGTTTCACGAACATTCATTACACATCAAAATATACTCTAAATTTTATAAATGAGGAGCGAATTTGGGACTTCGCATAATCCCAGTAGAAGTATGCAGCACGAGTTTTCCAATAAACTTTGGCACCTTACTGCTAAATTGCTACAAGCAGTTATCGAAGGCAGTACATCGCGAAATTAATTAATTAAATCAACGGAGGAGGCTTAATTACCACTGAAAATGTCGTTCTTTCCCTGGTGCTGGGGATTGCGTTAAAATGATTATGAATTCATAAGTGTGTTACAAAATGTTCGTTTGTTAACAGCACGTTGAAAACTGTAACATTATCACGGGATAATTTTAATTAACATTCTAAATACCACGCCTGCGGAAAGTTGCTTAAGAGCAGCACATATGCTTTCGTATTGTTAAATTAACTATAAGTTTATCTCTTACATTTGAAACTTTGTAAAGCATTAACGATCTTCTCAATACAATCTATACGATACGAATATTTTTACTATATTTCAATATATTTCACTAACTAATTCCAATCACTGTAGCATTGGAATATCAGCAGTTGTACTAAATACTGTTATGCTGTGAAGAATTTTGGTGCTAATTAGGCTTATGTTTTACAAAAAAAAAAAAAGAAAAAGAAAAAAACGGTGATTAGAGTTTTAAGTATTTCATTATTTTCTTCCACCAAATGATTTTTTAAGTGCAGTTTTGAAAAGAAAATTTTTATTTTACTACTTAAAACTATTTCTGATTGAAATGCGAGGAAAAAGTAAATCGAAAAGATTATTTAGAAATAATTGATGCAAACAAATTTAATGAAGCACAAAATGGGAAAATTTTGCTCTTAGTTTGATATAATTTATTTTAGAACAGTAAAAAATTATTCTCCCAGTTCGACGTCATAGCTACAAACAAGTCATTGAGGTTTTTTTTATAGCTATATTTAACCTCAATGAAGTAATCAAATGCTAAAAACACCTTAATATGTTTCTACACGTTGTGGAATAAATACTTTGTACAATACTGGTAGTAAAAAGAAAGTATTGAGTGACTATACATAACATTTGTGCAATGAAAATAGGCTGATTTCAAACTTTCAAAACTACTGGGAAGATTGACATTTCGCTTTTCCTTCGTGGTCATAGACGTCAAGTTGTGACACAAATTGTGTCACAACTTGACTTCTATGACACGTCTCAAGTCATCAGTCCTTGAATCAACTTGATCCAATGCCTAAACAAGAACAAATACATGAATTCGTTTCTCAAAAATCTCAAAAATTGTAACTTCAATACACCATGGATTAAACAGATACTCAATGGTCCTCAGTTGCCTAGAAAGGACTGTTACCATGTTTTGTTTAATCTCTGGACATGACTGTTGGTGTGAACATCAATTTCACATAAATGTGTTTGCTGGCACTATTTTTCCTTTTTGTGGTCTTCATGAAGGTATGGACCTGTCTCACATGTATAGATAGATGGCTTTCCTCGGACATCAATTGATTTCTAGTGAAATCAAATTTGATTTCATTCATACCTTCTTTTCATTTTCGTTACAATATGTTACTTAAACGAGGGGGGTGCTGCTTTAACGTCCTTAGCATGAGCAAATGTAAAAGATGACATGTCTGTTAAATAAGAAAAAAAATCTGATGTGTCTACATAACTTTTTGTTCTCAATGAAATAGGTTAAATATAGAATTTGGTACATCCAAATTTAAAGAATTTTGATATTTTTCTTCGAGTCAAGTACTCAAATTCGGAAGGAAAACACTGTATAGTAAGATATGATGCTCGCAGCACTTTCAATAAAAACAAATAATTCAGATAAAGCACCGAGTTGATACAATTCTTCAATAATAATGATTTCATTTCTTAAATGGGTTTGAAATAAATAAATAATAAATGGAAATAATATTTTTTCAACAAAAATTATTCTAATGAAGAGAATTTTTGGAAACAGTTTTGTAAAATGTTGGAGGGGGTTTGGACCCTAAAACCCATTTCTTAAATACGACCTTGGCAATACATATCATACCATTATATAGCAGTATTCAGTGGTTGCTTCGAAAAATCCGAGACAAAAAAAAATAACTCACAAGGGGACCTTACAGGCTGTCACTCACCGATTTTGATGTTTTATATATTATGTAGAGGGACCCACCCTAAGTATTTTGGAAAAAGTGAATTAACAATATTGAAAATTGAAAAAATAGATTTCTTTTTTAAATGAATAAATAAATAAAATAAAAATGAATAATTAAACGATTTTTCATTAACTATCGAATTTATTTCGATTTTAAAGAAAAAAAAAATACTGCTCAACCGTACCTCTATAATAACTTCGAGCTGAACTTTGGATCGTTATGTCTTGAAAACTAAGGCGCATTGGGGAATATCCTTTTGCTAAAATTCTTAGGGTGGGTCCCTCTATATCATATATAAAACTCATCAAAATCGGTGAGGGACAACCTGTAAGGTCCCTTGTCAGAGAATTATAAGGATCTCAGATCTGCATAAGTAGGCCCGCCAGATTTCTGAACTGTTCAACCAGGACACCGGAATGCCCTCCCCCCTCCCTTCCAACGTCAAGGGTATTCAAGGGAACATACCCTTGACTATAAAACAGTGAGTAATCTCCCCTTAGAGAGGGCTAAGGCAGGAACATGCAATACACCACCAACTCGCCTATTTCCATCCATGGACTGCAGTTTCGTGCTTATTATGCACTCATCAGCATGGAATAGGAAAGTAACTGAGTTGGACGCAAAAATCTTCTTATAGAGCCTAGAGAGCCAAAAAAAAAAAAACTGGTAGCTAATGTGAAACTAGAATACCAGCGAGCGACGGCACTTGGTACGGTAC
The DNA here is from genome assembly GCA_038373865.1 of Uloborus plumipes. NCBI lineage: Eukaryota > Metazoa > Arthropoda > Arachnida > Araneae > Uloboridae > Uloborus > Uloborus plumipes. The sequence continues at coordinate 9,314 of JAXGGA010010907.1, forward strand.
AACTCGTAAATTTTAAAGCAGAGCTCAGGTATAAAGCAGTGAGTAACCGCCCCTAAGCAAAATCTAACGCATGAACATGCAATATTAATGCAGGACCATAGATGGAAATAGCCGAGTTGGCGGTGTATTGCACACCCTTTACTGTTTTGGAGAATAGTTTTTTTTTTTTGAATAAATGGTTACTAATTACGAACTTAAACCAGGAGTAGTAATAAAGACGCAAACACATATTTTTTATAAATTATTTTTTGTAAAATTTTAGAAAGTCTCTTTTTGGCTTAATCCTCTTGTAAAAGTCATCATAAGCAAATCTAATATTGATTTTACACACACACATGTCAATGTTACAAATCACAAAATAAGGATCCGAAATAATACTTCACAGTTTATCATTTTGGTTATCTAAATTAAATTTATCTTTTACAAGGAAATGAAATAACCCGGCCGGTACACTGGGATTTCGTCTGTAAACCGGAACTATCGCTTTCAAACCGGGACATTCGGCAAGTGTATGCATAACGAAAATACTTTAGTAAGCAGTGTTGTCGATGAATATTTCTTGGCTTTTGAAGTGGATTGACCTGCTAAATTAGCCTCTTAAAATGATTTGCTTGAAATTGCTTTTCAGGGTAGTAGTTAAAGATGTGGGTTTTACGGAAAATTTTTAAACGAAAAATTTTCCAAATAGTTTTTAAGTCTCTAAGCATGATGATTTTGTCAAATTATAAAACTCGTATTTCCTACAGACTTCAGGTGAACCAACTACTGATGTAATATTTTCATCGGCTATGGATGAGTTGTTTTCTTTGTGAATAGCTCTTATGTCCAAAGTTTCAATTACACATTTTCAAAACTTCACAAAACATTGGCCTGCAAATTTCTGTCAAACTGAACTGTTCAAATTAAATTATAGCAAAACCTCGAATTCTTAAAAAATATCCAATATATTTCGAAATTTAGTCAGGGACGTCATTTCGAATTTTCCAGAGGGGGGGGGGCAAAGGGTGCATACACAATGCAAAATTTTCCAAAAAATGGCAAAAACCAAGCTCACTTATATGCCAATACATTGATTTCCTAAAGTCAGGGGGGAGGGAATTGACCCCCCCCCCTAAATGACGGGCCTGTATTTAGTCTTTTTTTCCCTAAATACACCATCCCTTTGTACATATTCAACAGAGTTAAATTTAACAAATTGTGGGATGACGTAAGTGATATTTAGTCTAAAATACCTTTAAACTTCGCTGATAAAAATGAAAATGTAGATAAATTTATTAAATATTTAGTAGTTCCATTTCCAACTAAACAAGCCTACTTTTATGTATAACAACAATAGCAGTTTAGCATAAAAATATTCTCTCAGCTTATGCTTCAGATCATTTCAAATATATATTTATAACTTCAAACACTTATTTTGAAAAAACAAAAGTGTCATCTTCCATGCAAAAAATCTCTTAGTTGTGTTAGTCAGAATCAAAATTCATTAATTTCATTTCTAAAAATTCGAAGGCAGAACTATGGATCTAAAGGTGTTTTGACTTAAAACAATTACTTTGTATTCACTTTTTACTGAGATCCAGTGGGTTTTAATCTGCTGCCTTACAGCCATTGGGGTAAAGGAACTTTTAAACCTATGTTTTTAAATAAAATTATTTTTCATAAAATACGGATTTAATTCGTTTTAATTCCAAACTTCTTAAATAAGAACTGACATTAAATCCAAGTCTCAAACTTATAGGAATTATCATCATGACTCAGTAAATTTGAAACATTTACGAGCTTACACTAGAGGAATTTTAAATTCAACCATTTTTTACATCATTCAAGCATATAAGTGAAGAAAAAACAAAATATGAACACTTTATTACAAAAAAAAAAAAAAAAAAAAGATTTTGCAAATGAAAAATTTTAAATCTGAACAGGTTAAAGGAGCTAAATGATTAAGCAACTAATTTGCAGCTTCCTAGTGAAAAAAACTATGTATTCGATTTAAAAAAAACGCAAACAAATAAATAATTGTAAAAGTACAGGGAAATAAATAATTTGTACAAAAAAAAATAAAGAAAAAGAAAAGAGATCACTATCTTATTCCGCAGCCTTGGAAACTTCTTACATATTCACTTACTAACTAAATCTTATTGGGATGCTTTTAGACCAAAAATTAATTTAACATTTTTACTGTACAATTGGTTTTCACGAAATATGTTGCCCAATGCTTTATTTATTTATTTGAATATCTCCGAAAGTGGGAGAATTTTTCTGCGTGTTACGTATGAAGAAAAAGAAAACCGATAATGCTTTACACCCGAACGAAACAAGCTACCTTCTATTCATCACATTAAAGACACGTACAGTATTCAGTCTTTCAGAAACAAAATATTTTGGAAAGAAGGTATTGTTTTAGGCTCGCCTTCCTGAATACGAATTTTAAATCTCTTTCTTGAGCGCGAAAAAACTCCACCCGTTCCTTCGTCTAGCAAGGATTTGTACTTTATTTTGTTAAGGAAAGAACTTTTATTCAAATAAGTTGCTTCATGAACGAGATAAATTTCTTTCTGAACACGTAGTGAGAAAGCAAACACAATCTCAATTTTGAAAGGCTATTATATTTGTTGTGTTTATTTTCTTACATTTGTACATTTGTAGAATTCTGAAGAGCAAATGCAGAAAGATTTTCGTTCGTCTCAAGTTAGTGTTTAGATGTTTTATTTATTTTACAATAAACTAAAACACCGAGTCTTGTGAAACATTTTCTTGAAAGGAAAACATCCGTATAGACATTGTAAAATGTTTTCAATCATTTTCATAGAAACAATCTCTGATATTTTTTTCCAAGAAAAAAGCCAGAGTACTAAAAAAAATAATGTTCTCCAGAGGTTTCGCTACTACTAGTTTAGTTCAATTTTCCAATTCCTGAATTTGTTCGTGTTCTTAGAAAACTCTTTTTTGTGGAGATACTTGAAAAAAAGAAGGGGCTAACGCATATAAACCTCAAACAATTCAAACACTTAAAGAGACCATTCGAATCTTTATGACCTGAAACCCCGTGCTAAGTCCTGAGAAATGTTTCGAAAAGATTCCTTCTGAAAGGAAAGGACGTATAAAAGCAGTGTTTTTCATTCACAGTATTAAAAACAAATCATCTAACAAAGTTTTCAAATTAAAAAAAAAGAAAGAAAAAAAAGCATATCTGTAAAAGATTTTCTTTTTCTTATGCAGAATATTTTTTAATAATAACAGATAACAATAATAATAATAATAATAATATCTTTACAAAGCAATAAAAAAGTCATTAGGAGAGAGATGGAAGGAACGGGACAGCTGTATGAAGGGGACAGCCGCATTTATGCCGAAAATAGAGTCTCAAATATTATCTGGTAGAAGTAGCAGCTTTTGATTATTTCTTAATTCTAATCTACCGCAGAAGATGTAAAAAAAAATTTCATGTTTTACTTTCGACATAAATACTTCTGTTGCAATCATTTTAACTCTCCCCTACTTCTTATAGTCCTTATTTCGAAACAGAAATCGTCTCTCACGATATACTATTAATCAACTACACGTCTTTTATTTATTTATTTTTACATTATTAATTTATTTTTTAGATTTTTTTATTTATTTATTTGGGGACGGGGTCTGTTTTTTGCTTATTGCAATAGTTTTCTGTCAGTCGGGCACCCAAAACTCCTATTAGGTATCAAACCCTTCATATATTGATGGGAAACCTTTCACAAATATCAATCAATTAAGGAATATCTTTTCTTTTTACATCATATATTTTTTCAAACTTATCTCTTAATTTTTGTTGAGCGCTTTAGCTTTGTTCATCATGTTCAGATTATTTGGTCTTATAAAAGATCAGTTTTCGGACTTTTCACTACTTTGTTTTCCCGTTCAAGATTTTAACATCTTAACTCTAAATCAAGTATGAATCATTTTACAATCGAAAGTATGCAAGGACGGATTCAGAAATTTCTCAAGGAGGGTGCTATTGGTTTTTTTCTTACCCTCTTGCCACGTATCATATTTACTGATGGTGGGGGGGAGGCAGAAACATTACTTTCTTTTTTGTAAAATGTATAGTTTTGACTTAGAAATGGGAAGCAGGAGGTCTTGGGGGGGGGGGGGATCTAATAGTCGAATTTTTACTACCTTGACTTTGCCAACAAACGTTTCTCATAAATATGGGGGGAAAAAATGCACAATAAGCATGTGACTGAAAACTACATTTTTTACTATTGTATGTTTTTTTTTTTTTTTTTCATGAATCATTTACAAGAAGCTAGACCACTTTTAAAATGAACTACACCTTTGTTGAATGAATTGTCACAATATTTTCTACTCTAACTGAACATAAGACTAACATTACACTTCAGAACAGAGAAATATTATGATTCAATCAACTTTCTTATCTCTCTATTTCACACTTTTTGTTTACTTTATTTTTTCTCAAAATGTCTCATTTTGTAAAATGTTGCTACTAGCTAGAATACGGGACTTTAGCCGTCCCGTATCAAGGCTCCCCGTGACGCGGGACTGTTTTTCAAAAAACGGGACAATCCCTTGAAATCCGGGACGTCTGGCAACCCTGCTACGAACGTATTCCTGTCCTTTTCCTTCACCAAAAATATTCTAAAATTGCGTTTTTAGAGCCTCAACTTCATACTAATTCCAGGCGATCTTTCGAACATTCTCTAACATAATCGAAAGTAGTCAGATTTTCTTTCATTCTTTTTTTTTTTTTTTGGAATTTTAGTTTCGAAAACTTACGGGAGGAAAGTCCCTAAACTTCATCCTCTCTCCTAACATTATAAAGATAAACAACATCTATATACATAAATGACTACTTTTGTATGGATGTATGTCCGGGGTAATCTTCCAAACTACTGGACCGATTTTAACCATTTTTTCACCGTAGATAGCTACAGTAACAGGGAGCAGAATAAGCTATAATTTATTTCTAAAAAGCTTAGTTTAAAAAAGTTATGATGGAAAATAGTAAATTTCATGTAATTTCCCCCATTAAATGAGTAAATGTTTAGTCCATTGTTGCAAAATTTGGTTGCCTCGCAACAACAATATTAATAGTAATCATGATGCAAATTTTTAACCAAGGCTTCTCTGGAGTAAGTATGAAATTTATTGCTTTCTTAGGATTTTTTTTATTCATCTGTGCCAATAATCGCTAATGGGGCTTAATAAAAAGAGAATTTTGGCAACAGTTAGAAAATAGAAAGTGTTTATTGTCAAATTTTTTCTAAATTAGGTACATAAGATGTTTTCACCAAGTTATCCAAAGTCGAATTTATATTTATTAGTCAAGAAACTAATAATGGGACTTATTAAACGTGCAATATTTTGAAATGGTTGACTCCAGAGCGATTGATACTGTAAATATATATTTATTTTAATACACCAAGCTTATAACATTTCCTATTTACCTAAACATTATTTGTAGCTTGCATTTGTATTTAGGGTGTGTAATACAGTTTTTTCTTTTTTTAGTTTATCCAAACCGAAAAAAATAACCATTGTTTACAGAAGTAGCCATTTATATATATATATGGATGTGCAGGTGCACTTTAATGCTGAAAAAATTATGAATGAGTTTCACTGAAACACATTACCCGGCAAAAACCCGGGCAGGGCCGGGTACCAGGCTAGTTTCCTCTTATAAGACTTTAATTCTAAAACATTGCTGATGCAAGTTCCATCAAGAGAAGGGCGATCGCCCCCATCGCCCCTCCCTTGTATCCGTCCTTGGAAGTATGGGTCTGGGACTAACGGTTGCGAAAATAGTCTTGCAGGTTAAGCGGGTACATGCTGAATAAATTTAGTTTTATTGAAGTAACAAATTTTTTTTGAAGTAACTTACAAAAATTTTGGAGTATTTAACGCATTTATTTATTTAAATGAACTAACAAACATCTTAATATAAATTACATACAATACCGATCAAACTGGAAAGAATAAAAGTGAAAACTCTTCAAGCATCTCGAATGCTTAAAACAATTGAATTCGCAAGATGCATGATTCTAGACCTCCGAAATCGAGAACCCGGGGTTATCCGCTCACCTCTATTTCCGTAAGTACAAGAACAACATTCGTGGAATTGAAAGTCATTCTCCTTTATATCACGTCGCAGATTGTCATTCCGTTCCAGGACAGTGGAATTTAAATTTTTAAATTGCGTTCGTGTTCGGATATCTTCTTAAGTATAAAAAGAAAACTGTTATTCTATCATACCTGGAGAGAACAAAGTTTGTCGGTCTTCGAAAAAAGCAATCATCTTCAACACAAGAAAAAGAATTCTGGAGGAGCACTTTCTTAATCTCATTTGGTTTTCGAGAGATTGAGCACATGTTTTTGACCTTAATACCACATGGAATCAAAAGACGATTCGATAGCTTTGCGTTACTCTGGTGGAAGTGTAGATCGATTGTCTACATTATTTTCTTTTTTTCACCTCTTTAGAAGGAATCTTGGGGTGCATTAGATGAATATTTTTGAAGGGATCTTTCTTAGTTATTCTAAGCTATTTCAGATCACTTGAGATGATTTGAACACCACGTTATTAGCTTGAATAACTAAGTAATAGCACAGAATAAATTTGACATTTCTTGGTTTTCTGTTTAAAAAATAAAATATGCTTTTTGAATTGTCCAGGGCCTGGCTCAAAAATTGAGCTGAGTAATAACACAAGAAGTGATCGAAGTTGCAAAGGATATTTTTCAAATTATTATTGGTGCTTTTACAAGTACTTCTGACTTTTTCTTCTTGATCTTTTGTTTTGACAGCCCTTTTTGCATTTAAATTCATTTGCATTTAAATTGTGGCACTTTAATCATATCCGACTAATCCTAGGGGGTACCTCAGCAATAGGGCATGGACCGAAAAGCGGAAATGGAGTGGGGAAAAATGTAATTCAAAGTTTTTTTTTTTTATGTCTATGGACAACATTGATAGAGGCCTGTGGCACGATCTGACATTGGAGATCTGCAATAAATACAGTAGGCATGACTTATATCGTTTGTTGTGATTACAGGAAAGGTTAAATGGTATCATCAGGTGTACCCCCAGATGAATGGGAAGTCAATGTGACCTCCCAAAATTTCATCTTATTCGGCAATTTGCAAAAACGTCTGACGATTTATAAAATTTAGAAACAATATAGCAATATTGTTATTATTTCTTTATATCTTTTTTTCATGAAGTGCAATGTCTCTGCTCTGCAGTAGTCTGTGTGCATGCTCGTGTTTTACGCAATGTAATTTCAATTGCTTTTATTCAATATTTATTTTTTATCATTCAGTGAAATGCGAATTTTTCTTCAATAAATTAGAAATCCCCCCCCCCCCCCCAATAGATAAGGGGCGCTCTGGGTATTCTAAAACGATTTTTAGAATATCCGTCGCGTTTCATAGATACAAGTACAGGACAAACGCCGTCCTCAAACACCAGACGTTACATCATTATTCTGAAATAATTTCGCTAACATTAGCAGCTTGCTCTGATTAATTTATCAAAAGCAACCCAGAGGCTTCTTTAACTTACTTTTAATTTAATTAGTTTGCATAATAATACTAGGCATCTTGACTCAAATTTAACTATTGATATTCATTACGGATAAAATGATTCTCATCCTTATGACCTCGAGAATGCAACTCAGCATTCAGTCATTTTCCGCCCAATTAAAATTTCTGACGCACCAGAAACAGAAAGTGAAACATTTTGCCACACCTTGCAGTATCATAATTAGCTAATATTTAATTATTGCTAACTGGGAATGCTCAAGCGAAAGCCTTTATGTACAATTAAATTAATTTGCTGATTGGTTTATAAGATGCGCCGCTTCCACCCAAGCAGCTAAGTTTATCAAATACACACACCGGAGGGAGTCCATGAGGAAAACTCATTTAATGGCGGCGTGCGTTCATCAAATGAAATACAGTAACTTAATTGGCTTTGCAATGAGCGAAAATCCGACCACGCTTAAAGACTTATATTTCTTAATGAATCTGATTACTAGGTTCCAGGAATGAAATTTCTGCCCGAATTCAAAGATTACGTTCCTTCGAGTTATTATATCAGGCTCCGGACATTAGTCGTAATTCAGAGCAAATGAGATCAAGAACTGAATTAAGCATAACATAGAGATTCAATGTTTGCGGAAAAAGAGTAACATTAATTGCGGCCGTTACAAAAGTTTGACAGTATCATTAAAAATAATCTTTAAATTAGTTTAAAAAAACTAAAAAATACGCTTTTAGATGCTCTTATAGTTTAGCCTTTATTTTTAAAAATAGTAAAAAATGTATTATTTTTATTATTTGCAAAGAACGTGAATTTTATCTTTTATTCAGAGTTACATACAAACAACTGAAGCAGTTATAATGCTCGTACATCAACATGTGATATAGTTAACCTTTAATTTTTAATAATAGTATTAAATATATTATACCCTGTTATGGGCGATTCTCTGTAAACTGGTAATTTGCTGTCCGGACCGAGTATTTTAAAAATAATTAAAGTGTAATAAAATAATTATCGCTCTTAATACAAGTAAAGCATTAATGCTCGATGGCCCAATTGTATTTGGAGCGATAACAGTTTAATTTATTTTTCTAGAAATTACCTAAGTGCTAAAAACACAGTCCCCTGACTGTCCCAATCGTATTGTCTAACACTTTAAGGTAATATTCCAAAAATCCTATCAACACTACATAAATTTGGCAATTATTATCTAAAAATAGAATAATGCAGCAATATTTTTTTCATCATATAAATAATCATCATATAATATTCGTCTAATTACGTATTTCTAAAACTTAAAATTGTCATGTAAATTCTGTCCGGAGATTTTTCAAACAGTCCCCTGAGTCAAATTCAAAGCTCCAATAGAAAAAATCTGGTACTCCTGCAAATGTTTTTTGACATGAAGTTTAAAGCAATCAGTGTGAATTGGCTGAAATTGCTGAGAACGGTGCTGAAACGATACAGTTATACCAGGCGGGGGACCTACCCTCTATCACAATTTATCAGAAAAACACAAGCTTCTATTGGCCCTCTTTCAAACCAAAGTAATAGATTCATTTTCTGAGCAATAGTAAAATAATTATACGAACAGTTCAAAAAACCATGCCCGGACAGATTTCGTGTGAAAAATGACGAGTTTACGGAGAATCGCCCTTATATTGGTAAAGAACGTGAATTTTATCTTTTATTCAGGGTTATATACATAAAAACCAACAAGTGAAACAAAAAAAAAATCGTATTAATAATAAGTGTTTTTGAAAAGAATAATAAATAGAGCCCACGTTGTGTGCAAATGCATATTTGCGTATTCTCGCTTATATGTAATGATTTTAGAGCACATAAGTGTAAAAAAACAGGTCAACTTTTGAAATAAATGCGTATTACTGCGTTTTTCTCTTGCTTTTAGGTTTTGTTTACTTTCGAAATTCCTGAAAAATATTTTGTTTTATATTTAACACCTATAGGTGAAAGTTATTTCAATCTTAAGAAACGACATCAAATGACAAGTTGCGTATGTGTAAGTAGATAAGTTTAAGCAACATAGTGTGGTTTTTTTTCTCTCACCCCCCCCCCCCCCAACCAAATTTTATAAGCTTACCAGTTTCTGCGTGCATAATTGTTTTCAATTTTATTTTAAATTACCTTTTTCATGAAACGAAGAAATAGAACGGTCAGTCATCTCTTTATTTAAATCTTCTTTAGGTAAATAAAAAAAATTATATCCGCATTTTTTTTTTTTTTTTAATTTTTGGCGCATATTTAGGAATTTTGGTTTTATTTCTGCATGCACCTTTTAATGATGCTCTTTTAGGGTATATATTTCGTCTTTCACGTTTCTAAATTCTGATAATTTTTCACAATTAGTATAAAAAGCAATATTTGTGAATATTTTGCACTTTGTATCCAAGAAAATAAAAGTTCAATTTACTTTGTTATGTTGCTAATTACTGTGATATTTAGCATTCTTTTATAGGGTAAGTGCTCCAGTAGTCGGCCAGTCTCCAGTAGTCGGCCACAATGACATAAAAGTCCTCATAAATAGTACATTTTTAATTCAAAATCAGATATGGCGCATTCACACATTCATGTACCTATCCCCAATCATCAACCAGTGGCAGTTAAGTTTTGGGTACTTTTTTTGAATTAGTAATGAGTCATTTCATTTTGAATGGTGTGCCCGTCATCCAAGATTGCGATTCTGCTTATTTTTCAGCTAAGAGGGCACGTCTTCTTAAAATGGTCAGTTACACTTATTAATTTAATTCTACTGTAAATTTGAGTGATTTTTATCTTAATGGAATGTCTAACATAATGTTTCAATGAAAGAGCGAACTCCTGGTTGGACTCGATTATTTTTTAAAGGGGTGGCCGACTACTGGGTACAGATTTCCTCTGCATTTCCAATAGTCGGCCATGGTAGGCCGACCACTGGTTCTAAGCAGTTTGGATGATTTATCCAGTAGTCGGCCACATACTTAATGTAGCTTTTTATTCTTAATATGGGTTTATCAAATTAAAACCAAATTAACTTACTGAAATACAGCGACTGTTTTGAGCAAAATACCTTTTCCAAAGTTTATTTTTCTCGAAAAATAGTAATTAAATTAAATGTCTTAACTTCTTTTGACCACCATTTTGACATTTTATTGCTCCTAGTATTGTAAATTTAATTGAAAATCCTAAAAAAGAGATTTTTAAATACGCATACGTTGAGTTAAGATTATAAGTTTTAATACTCATCTAGTTATTATCAAATGGTGTTTTAATAGTTTTTATCAAATTGTATCTTATACTAAGTACCAGGGGACCGAGCCTGCTCGATTAAAAAAAAAAGAGGTTTGTAAACTTGTGTTTTTTGCTAAAATGAGAAGTACTTGTTTAGATAAACTTGAAAAGCATTTTTAAGCCTTTGGTAGCAATTATGCTTTTAAAACAGCCGTAATTTGTTTTAAAAAACACAACCTTATTTAATCCATGCTCACCGTAAAATCATACCCAATTTCATTTCATTTGGCGCCTAAAGCGCGGTAGGGGTTGATGAGAATGGATGCAGAGTCCATGTTCTCCAGTACGCATTTGGTTCCAGTTGGTTTTGACTTTCACTTGACTTCACACTCCAAGGTTCCCCCCGTACATACCACAACTCGTAGTTTAACCGGGATGGGGCCTTGAAGAGCGCTCTGTTCATTTTTGAACAGACCCAAGGGCCGAGCAAACCCTAGGCCCAGCATCCCCCAGAGGTATCGTTTCACTTGGAGGATTTTCTGACCACGAACATTTTTAACGTCCCCCAGCCACCATTAATGAAGACGGTGGATCTTTGATCAGCTGGGCTTCCTCTATATGATCGGCCCGGGACCCTCCGGTTACGAGTCCGACGACTTACCGATCGGACTATAAAATCCAAAACTTTATCTAAATACAAAATTTTATCAAAATCGTTTGAGCCGTTTTCGAGATCCGAAATATATATATACAAGAATTGCTCGTCTAAAGATTTTAGATGTAATTTTGTTTCGAAACTTAATATTTTAAGAATCTACTTATATTAAAAACTGAGTATCTTTCTAACTATCTTTCTATCTTTCTTTCTATCTTTCTATGTCACGCTTCTTTCTCCTGAACGCCAATGAACTGAAAGTCGAATCAGGTACCGATAGATAGGTAATTTTTCAGGCTTCATTAGTTTCAATTTATATAATTATACGATTTTAATTAGCGAAGATATCAATTATTAAGTAGTCAAATTTAAAGCGATTAAGCCTAATAAATGATTAAATATGAAATCCATTCTTGCAAACCGTCGTTGCTATGAAACAGTGATAACAATGATAATGAGAATTTTGAATAAAGGCTTAACTAAATCAAACATGAAACTTATAAGCGGGCCACTTACGTAGAATTTTTATCCCTAGCTACTGGTAATATTTTGAAACATTCATTTGTTGAAAAGCCATCTACTTATATTAAAAACTGAGTATCTATGTCTGCTTTTTTTCTTTGAGCGAGCTGAACTTACTGAAACTTTCCTCACCATCTTGAAGCGGGGCCATCGCGATTCTCTCCTCTACTCTACTCTTTTCCTCCCGGGCCTGACACTGTGAGATTGGGAGAGCCCGTGACGTCATTCATTGAGTCGAAAGATCGGAGCGTCGGACAAGACGGATCGGACATTCGCAATTGTTTATGGGTGCTTGTAAATTTTTTTCCCTCTATGTTATTCACAGTTATAGGGGGGGGGGGGTGGCTAGTGCCCTGGGCGTCAGATTATAGGGAATACATTGCAGGGTATGTTAGTTTTCAGGTAACTCAAAGGATGTCATGTAAATATTGTCCCCAGGAATTATGTCAAGATAAAGATTTGAAATTTGAGTGTCCCAATCCCAAAGAAGTTGATGACTATCTTATGCTCACGGACAAAGGGAATTTAAAATGGCCACAAAAATTTCCTTTCGACATTGCTGTGGAAGCATATCAAATTTTCCAAAAATTAATTTCAAAACCATATGAGGAAGAGTTTTTAAAACTGGGCAACCAGAAAAACATCTTTGTTCAACTGGTTATGGATAAACTGGAACTGCTTAAAATAGGCGGGGATTATGAATGCATTTGTGGCAACGACAGTAATATTTTAGCTAGTAAATGTGTGTCCATTTTTGCAAATATTTATCTAAACAATTATTCAAAAGTGAAAAATGACAGGTTGAAAACAAAAAATAACAAAAGAAAACTCGATGTATTTCAAGTGATTTAGTATCAAATAATTATAATAAGTCAGTACGTTTTTTCAAAATTTTGAGTTGTGTCACTTTTTTTGCTCATGAGCAAAATGTATGTGTGTAATGTCATCGTTTTAGTTTCATTGAAATGTATGCATGAGTATTACTGATCCTTTTAGCTATTGTATATTTTAGTATCGGTTTTAACTAGTTTTCGTTGTATCAGCGGTATTTGCTTGTCAGCGGTTACCGTGCCACCCTATTCAGAGGATAATCGTTATAATTTACTGTATGCATATTTAGTTTCAAACTATGATCATTCTTTTATTAACTACTTTCTTATATGTTCTTTCTTTATTGATAATAGAAATTGCAAAACCATAAATGGGTTAAATGATTGAAAAAAAGAAAGAAAAATTTTCATAATGTATTTACTATATGTTGTACCTATTGTAAGTAATTTTAGTCGACAAATCTACTTGATTGCTATTTTTTGAATTCATCCATTATTATTGCCACACTCTAAATGATTAGGAGTACTTGTTCTTTACCTGCTGCAAAAGTAGTTAACGCAGGAGTAATTATGTCATTGATGCAGTAATAAATTTTAATTTAAAAATGTGTGATGGGTTTCTTTCGTCCATTATTTTCATATCTCCTCTGTTCAAGTTGCAAAAAGCTTAATACAGAACTTTACTATGAAAATATGTTGTAGCAGGAGGATATTAACTATTAACTATTATCACATTAACTAAGGGTTTATTTATTCCTAATTTATTTATTTGATATTTATTTGCTTCAAAAATCTTATGACTAAAAATTTTACTTCGGATTGGGTAGGGAAAAACACATGTGTTTTGACTATTGCTTTTATTTGCTATAAATAACAGTTTAAAAAAAAATATGATTTGGAAAGAGCAAAACTTGCAAACTTTATATTTTAAGCATTTTTATTATTATTATTATTATTATTATTCAATGTGATTATTATTATTCATTCACATTGATTGGGCTAATATATAAACCAGCAAAAAACATACGCAAAAATATTTGTGTTTAAACCTGTGTATATTGTACAATACATTCTCATTTTTAAGCGAAAACTAGGATGAAACCGTGCTTTCGATCTGACGCGGAGCGCGGAGGAAGGACTCAATGTGTGACGTCACTAAAGCCAGTGTGCGGCCCGGGGAAAGAAGAAGTTACTATGATTCGCGACGGCCCCGGCCACGTGCGTGGTATGTCTTGAAATCAAATGAACATTAAATTATATCAAACAATATAACTTCAGAATGAGGTAAAAGTTAGAGAGGGGGGACGTTATGCATCAACATGCCGCAGGAAGCTAATCTAGCTGCCCTGGCAGCTAGTGAGTTTCATATTTATTGATTTTTTACCTGAAATATCTTACTAAACACTCTTGAGGAGGAAAAAAAAGTATTTTAAAACTAACTATAACACTTTTATACTCAATTTTGAAATCGCACTTGAAAAGTAAAGTAATCTGATTTTTATATACTGTAAGTTACCATAAAATTCAATAGATGTCGGTGGACTATTACCACTGCTTTTATCCCAACAGCTTGTTATCTAGTGAAGCCTTGCTTTAACATTTCAAAAACAATAATTTAACGTTGCCAAATACTATAAAATTTAAACTCGCGCTGATGTGATTAAATGTGAAATCCAATTTCATAACAAAACGTGGTCGCTAGGAAACAGTAACAATTAAAGTAATCATAAAGAAAATGGCGAAATAAAAGCTTCGCAAACTTTCAATGAAGGCACAAAAAAAAACGGGGTATTTGTGAAAACTCGCGTTTTTACAGAAAAAACGCCGACGTAGATGAACTCAAAAACCAAAACTCTATCTGAATACCAAATCTTATCAAAATCGTTAGAGCCGTTTTCGAGATCCGAAAAATAAATAAATAAATATATATATATACAAGAATTGCTCGTTTAAATCTTAGTACCAGGGGACCGAGCCCACTCGGTTAAAAAAAAAAAGAGGTTTATAAACTCGTGTTTTTTTCTAAAATGCGAAGTACTTATTTAGATAAATTTGAAAAGCATTTTTAAGCCTTTGGTTGCAATTATGCTTTTAAAACAGCCGTAATTTGTTTTAAAAAACACAACCTTAATTAATCCATGCTCACCGTAAAATCACACCCAATTTCATTTCATTTGGCCTCTAAAGCGCGGGAGGGGTTGATAAGAATGGATGCAGAGTCCATGTTCTCCAGTACGCATTTGGTGGGCCGTGGTAGCCCGATCGGTAAGGCGTCGGACTCGTGTTCGGAGGGACCCGGGTTCGATCCCAGCCGATCAAAGATCCACCGTCTTGATTAATGGTGGCTGGGGGACGTTAAAAATGTCGTGGTCACAAAGTCCTCCAAGTGAAACGATACCTCTGGGGGTGCTGGGCCAAGGGGTTTGCTCGACCCTTGGTCTGGTTCAAAAAGAACAGAGCGCACTTCAGGGTCCTATCCCGGTTAAACCACGAGTTGTGGTAGGTACGGGGGACCCTGGAGTGTGTGAAGTGAAGTACGCATTTGGTTCCAGTTGGTTTTGACTTTCACTTGACTGCACACTCCAAGGTTCCCCCCGTACATACCACAACTCGTAGTTTAACCGGGATGGGGCCTTGAAGAGCGCTCTGTTCATTTTTGAACCAGGCCCAAGGGCCGAGCAAACCCTTGGCCCAGCATCCCCCAGAGGTATCGTTTCACTTGGAGGATTTTATGACCACGAACATTTTCAACGTTCCCCAGCCACCATTAATGAAGGCGGTGGATCTTTGATCGGCTGGGCTTCCTCTATATGATCGGACCGGGACCCTCTGGTTACGAGTCCGACGACTTACCGATCGCACTACCGCGGCCTACACCCTATTCTAACTTTCTTTTGATCGATCTCTTTTAAATTTCAAAAACAATAAAATTCTAGCGTGTTGCCAAAACTCGTTTGCCAAATACCATAAAAATTTAAATTTACGCTGATGTAATTAAATATGAAATCCATTGTTATAATAAAACGTGGTTGCTATGAAACAGTAACAATAAGAGTAATCATAAAGAAAATGGCGAAAGAAAGCTCGTCAAACTTCGAATGAAGGCACAAAAAACGGGGTTTTTTGTGAAAACTCGCGTTTTTACAGAAAAAATGCCGATGTAGATGAACTCAAAAACCAAAACTTTATCTAAATACAAAATTTTATCAAAATCGTCAGAGCCGTTTTCGAGATCCGAAATATATATATACAAGAATTGCTCGTCTAAAGATATTAGATAGATGTAATTTTGTTTTGAAACTTAATATTTTAAGAAAATTGAGTTTCGTATTTATTGATTTTTTACCTGAAATATCTTACTAAACACTCTTGAGGAGGAAAAAAAGTATTTGAAAACTAACACTTTTATACTCAATTTTTAAATCGTACTTGAAAAGTAAAATAATCCGATTTTTATATCGTGTAAGTTGCCATAAAATTGAATAAATGTCGCTGGACAGTAACCACTGCTTTTATTCCATGGCTTTTGAACAAATGAAACAGCTTGTTATCTAGTGAAGCCTTGCTTTAACATTTCAAAAACAATAACAATTTAACGTTGCCAAATACCATAATTTGAACTCGCGCTGATGTGATTAAATATGAAATCCAATTGTTATAATTGCTGCAAGTAAGAAGACTGTTTCCTTTAATAAATTCATAGACTAAATTTTTAAGAGGAAATTGTGCTCACATATTTAAAAAATAATAGTTCAACAATTAAAAATTAATAGAGTATCGAGAGATGTAATTTCCATTTGCAAGAAATTATTTTTACAGTAATCAGAGCAGTTTAAAGTTTTTAATGAGCTTCCTTGTATTTATTCGTATATATTTTCATTTTAATAAAGGAATTTTAAGCTTTCTCTTATTACTTTTATACAATTATAAAACTATCAGATATCTACTTATAAAGTATCAAAAGTAGCGATCAAAGAGATTAACTATTGCCGCTTTACTTCGCTACTAATACGGTGCATCTGATTTTAAAAAAAATACCTAAACTATACAGTAGCGTATTTTACGCATGAAAAACCATTATTTTATTCAGACTTGAAAAATAGTAGAATTTTGAAATTTTCATGGCTTTCTATTTTTCCTTTTTTTTTTTTTTTTTCGCGTTTATTGACTTATTTATTTTCTATTAAGATTATCTCGAGAAAAGAGAAAAAGAAATATTACAAAAAGAAAACACTACGTCTATAAAAATATTATCAGTTTTACAACGTTGAAATGTTTAAAAAGATCATTCAAGCATAATTTGTGGTAGTATTACGTTAGAACAGATAAAATGGGTTAAACTAAGTTTACCATCGTCTCGCCTTTAAACATTACATATAAATGCCAGATTAAGTGAATGATTATAAAGGTATTATGTTTCAAAGTCGTTCAACATTTTTCTTTAATGCATAACAATTCAGTAGTTTGAATCAAAATTGCTCAAGCAACAAAAATATTTTTAATTTTTAGCCTATAAATTAAACAAAAAATCAATAACAACAAAGATGTACTTTTTCACATTCGAAAGTAAAATTTCAAAAACGATTGTTTATTTATTAACTGAAAATAAAGAGCTTTTTAAAGACATGTTTTAATGGTATTTATATTTCATGTTTATTGACCTATGTTTCCAATTCAGAAATTGAAATCGAAAACGACATCTTTCATTCTACATAATTCTTTAAACAAGTTTAGTTGCATATCCACAGACAGAATATCATGTCAATTTAATTATACTATGAAGAAACGTTAACCTTGCATTCAGAGAAGATTTTAGTGCAGATTTTAAGTGAATAATGAAGCATTTTAATTGAATACGCGTTTTAAATCGTATCTTATTACACAGCGGGACATCAACAAAGCAATTATATTAAAGTGATTTACATCTGATTGTCAAATTTGAACAAAAGAAAAAGATTATAGTTTGATTTAAATCCGTCTTACCCTTTAAATATCATCCCTGCAGTTCTAATAAATGGATATTTCACGGAAATAAAATTTCCATTTCCTCATTCATTGTTCTTAAACAACAAAGCTACGCTTATGTTTAATGATAAATCGATATTATTTTCATTACACTGTTCCTTATCATTTAGTCGGTTATTCTGAATAATATTTACATATCAATTCTCATTTTGTTGCCTCATTACATTTTCAAATAGTAACCAGACATTAAAATGGACATGTCCTTCTCCAAAGAGAAATTTTGGGCTTCCCATCGTAAAGCCAGTAAGTTGCAAGCGAAATCGCATTCCGGCAACAAAGCTGACATAACTCAAAAATTTGGAATAAAAAAAACGTGCTAATGTTTGATTCAGGATCTGAATTTACTGATCTTTTTTGCGACAAAGCTTGCACAACGTTAGTTCACATAATTAGTGCTTGGTTGCGTATAAATCAAAAGTGACACATCATTACATTTCCATAATTAAGAAGAAAATTTTCTGAGCTGTGCTCTTTTGCATGATGTAATATTCACGCTTTTACATGATATTTTACACCAACTATAGCCAAATAAATAAATAAATGAGCTGATACTTCTTCGGCAAAAGAAGTTGTTCCGTAGCGATAGCTTTTCGAGAGTGGACTGTATTGTGTTGTTTTCTCCACTAAGCCAGACACTCTTAAACACTAACACTTTTAATACACACACATTTATAGTTACAGTAGACAGGCAGTGGTTGGTTCACTGTGCTTACGTCTCAAGACACAAAACTCTTCTCCTTTCACATTACGTAGTAATCCACTTGATGAAGCGCTCACCGCGCCCTCTATAATTCAGAGTTGCGTGGGTCGGGAATTTACGAGACAGAAGTGTCCGAATAACTAACACCCAAACCTACAGCACGAACAAAAATTCTCAGGAGTTTATCATAAAATAATAATGACATAAGGTTGGTTCGGGTAAGTGGGTCACTGGGGTAAGTGTCCCCCCCCCCCCTTAAAACTGAAATACGCATATTGTTTTTATACTTTTTTTCTGATCATGTTATATTTGATCACAGTGATTGGGTTTGCATATATTTGGGTTTCATGGAAATTTTTTTAGATCATATAACTTACGTCAAAAACATTTTCAAAAAAAAAAATCTTTCTGCGAGTTCAAGCAACATTTTTCGAAGAAGTGTTTCAAGGTTAGTTTTTATTATTTTTTCCAAGTTCATTACGTTTTCTTGTAGAGTTTAACATGAAGTATACATTGCAATAGGAATTTTTGTGCAAAGTATTATTAATAAGTGTTTAAGGTGAGGGGTCCCACTTACCCCATAGTTTTTTCCTATAAGCGTAAGTGGGTCCCCTCACTATGGGGTAAATGGGTCCCCTCATAATAATGATAATTTCAAAATGAAAAGATGATCTGATGAAACAATTTCTAAGATGAAATGAAAGATAATGATGCAGGCCTAGAAGGAATTGATGGTTCAACTACAAAAACTGTAAAAACTGGTAACTATGTATTTGGGAAACTTACATCAAAGAAAACCATTAAGTATTATGAAGTTATAAGTCTATAATATGATACAAGTGAAAAAATTGCTGCTAAATTTGATAGAAAGAATACAAATAGCTACACTTTTTATTGGTTTGATGTAAATGATGTTAGAGTTCTAACTGATGATGGAATGATAATGTTTCTCCCTTAGCAAACTTCAAATAGACGCTACCATTAGGTGTTTCCATTTTTTTAACCTATATTTGTTTTTAACCAAAACTGATCTTAATCGACTCTATTATGTTTATTCAACTCTAATTTATGTGGAAAAGCAAAAACTAAACTGCCTAACTGCTTTTAATGAATTTCACAGACATAATTGTTTTGTATGTATTCCGCTTTATAATTTTTTGATTCATACACATTTAAATGAATATAGATATCTCGTTAATGGATACATTTACAAAAAAAAAATATTTCCTACTAAAATTTTACATACTTTATCAATAAGACCCGCAAACCCCTTTTTTAGATATGCTCACTTAAAATAAAAATAAATGGGGGTTGGTCCACTTACCCCTTCCTACTGGGTAAGTGGATCCCCCACGTCATTTTTTAAAGAATACGATAGTTAAAAATATTTAAAGCATTTTTTTAGGAAAATAATGCTGAACTTGTGTTTATTAATAATGTCCAAGATAAAATAAGTCAACAGGTTTAAACTGTTTTGCTTTAAAACTGTTGTATAAGACTTTAAAAACGAAATGTTCTAACCCACGTACTGGACCTCTGACTGTCTCTGACTGTTTCTGACCTACGTACCCTATCCAACCCTAATTGAATTAAAAAGATGTTTCAAAAAGGCAAATATTTCTAAAACTTTCGCCCATAAAAACAGTAAAAAGTTTAGAGTATTTTTATTGGTCCATCGATGCAGTATTTAAAGGTAATTTTATAAAGGCAATGCAAGTTTTGTTTAAATTGTAGCTCGTCATACATTTAGTACTACTATTTCCATGTATTTTGAACTTCAAATTTTCTCTTAAAAGATAAATGCTTTTGAAATATTCATGGCCTGTTTCATTAAACCTCGAATGGAAATATTATTCTATATACTTTAAGCCTATTCCTAGGAAAGTCTAAAATGAAATATACTCTGCTGACTTAAGCACAGAGCTAAAAAACCAATAACTTTGATTTACGGTTTCTTCCATATTTTACCGAAAACCGTTAGGTTCGATATTTTTGCGATGTAAAGTTAAAATTTTTCATTTTGTCAGCAATACTCTTTTATTCTTCAGATTTTATTTCCATGTGTAAGTGACAGGAATACTCCAATCTATTTCCTTTGGTTTTAAACTCTCCAGTTTCTTTCAGAATTGTTCATTTATTTTCGAAGTTTTGCTTTATGGGTAGATTTTTTCTTTAAAATTTATGGAAGTAAAGATTAATATAAGTGTCAGGGCTTTTCTAGCTTTGCAGGTAGGCTAAATATTATTTATTTTTATTCTTCAGCTAATAAATTATTTTTGCGATTCAAATGACGCATTGATAGTCATAAAAAGGCAGCATCTGTCATTAAAATAGAACCTTATGGTATCTTGGAAAAATTGCTTTCAACAGCATGTTTGACAGAAATTAAATTAGGCTTTAAAATTAGAGGGTCGAAAATTTTTCGATATCACCTAACAAATAATTATTAACTAATTATCTATCCATTGTGCCCGTACATAAGTACTCAATATATGGTTGATTGTATTGGTTATTTTAAGTAGTTGGTCCGAACAACAGCGGAAACATTTGGCCATAGAACAGTGGGAAAAATAGAGTGGATAGCTAAATCCAAAAAAAAGAAAACATCTTAAACAAACATTTTAAAAGGAAGATTTACAACTTAAGGAAAACAAAAAGGTATTATGCCGTGCTAAGTACAGAAATTACGCGCTTTTTTTTTTTTTTTTTGTATAAAAATTAAATTATTGTCCGCAGGTGATTTGCAGTAACATAATTCACCTAAATGCAATGTTTTGCGGCTATTTGTAAAAGTTAAATATTAACAGAATTTTTTTTAACCTAAAAAACATTGCATCTTAATTAAGCATATGGAGGCTTAAAACTTGAAAAAGAGAGAGAGCAATATTCCATTTTGAATTCGGCTGCAGATACAACTTTTGTGCTTAACAAGGCAAAATACTCAATAGATCATGGACGACGGAAGTAAAATTTTTCCAAAATTGTAAACGTATTACTACTTTTATTTGTACTTTTATATTGCCTCATTTTCAAAATTTCAACTGTTTTTACAAACGTCAATACTAAGCCTATCCCTTCTAAAACAAATGCAGAAATACTCGCTTATAGTGTTCTCTGAATCGAGCGCTCTCAAAAGAAATCCTATAAGACTGAAAGTAGGGGTCCAGAAAAGAAATAATACTGCAATGAAATAAACACAGGAAATCGAAACATCCAAATACATATAGGCACAACTGTTATATGTTATATCATGTCCTAGACAAAAAATTTTGAAAGGAAGATTTCCTAGTAGAAGAAAACAGAGAGGCACTCGGCTGACCATTGATAACAAAAGTAAAATTTTTCCAAAGTTTAAATTTGTTTTAAAGTTTCATTTACATACTTTTATTTACGTCGTCTCATATATCTACGCACATTTTATTACGAAATTTTAACTATTTTTACTAACTTCAACGCTAAGCATGTGATGAGGGTAATCGATTCTAAAAACAAATGCAGAAATATTTATTCAGTGTTTCTCTGACTCGGGCCCTCTCGAAAGAAATGTTTTAAGACTGAAAGTAGTGGTACAGAAAAGAAAGAATGTTGCAACGACATTAGCACAAGAAATTGAAACATTTAAACATATATACGTGCAACCAGGAAAAAATGCCTCAGACAAAAATTTTGAGAGCAAGATTTGTTACTTGAGGAAAACAGAAGGGTACTTGACTAATCATTGATGACCAAAGTAAAATTCATCCAAAATTTTAACTATTTTAATTATTTTAACACTTTTATTGTACTTTGTTTGGTCCTTCTCGTTTTTCTACTCATATTTTATTACAAAATTTCAACTATGTTTACAAACGTCAATGCTAAGCATATGATAAAGGTAATCGATTCTAAAAACAAATGCAAAAATATTTGCTTAGTGTTTCTCTGAGTCGAGCCCTCTCAAAAGAAATGTTTCAAGACTGAAAGTAGTGGTACAGAAAAGAAAGAATGCTGAAAACGACATAAACACAGGAAATCGAAACATCCAGACACATATACGTGATTTCGATTAGTGTTCCAGGGTTCCGACAGTGTGATGGAATCGGGACAGGGCTCTCGCATTTATGGCTCTCAAAATTGCCCAGCAGTCCTAAATAACCGAGTTTTGCTGTCAACTCACAAAAATTTTGCTACCGGGAGTTATCTCGGAGCAAGGCAATCTCACTGCATTCGAAAAAGGAAGCAAAACTTTTTCTTTCATCGTTGTGATGATTTGTGAAGAGGTAAGTATTGCTTGGAAGTTGTTTCGGTGGCGAAATATCGAGAGAAAGAATTGATTTTCTTCTTATCTATTTATGCTTCGGTTTTTGTTCAGCTCTATGTTAGCAAACATTCTTCTCACGAATTCATTTTTTCTTTCTTTCTTACATATGACACATAGGTTTATTATTCTGTAAATTCAACTTCTAATGAATTAGACCGGCTAAATGTGTTTGAAATAACGTCAAGAAGACTTATTAATGCTTCGATTCATGTTTCAGTTATGTTCAGCTCGATGTCAGCAAAATTCATTTTACAACTCAGTTTTTTTTTTTCTTCTTCATATGATAATCAAATCCTAATTAGTTAGATCGACAAAAGTAATTTAAACTAACATTAAAAATTTAAAAAAAAATTATTACTGCGAAGTACCATTTTAAAGACTTGTATAATCTGAATATTTTTTTGAATGAAAAATTAAGCTTTTAGTACTTTCTTCTGTGAAAAAAAGTTCACTTATAATATTAAATCCATTTAATAATCAGCGTTAAAACCTACAGCGTCATCCTGCCATTAGGATAACTTTGAGAAATGTCCGAAATAGGGTGCAAAATAAATTATTTTGATAAACTTAATGAAACTTGAAAGCAGAAAAATAAAATTTCTAAATCTTTTAAAACTCCCCCTTTGTACTCTACAACATCAGAAGATTTCCATCATTTATAAAATTGCATAGAATATTATAACATAGGAGGAATAGAAGAGGAATTTTAGCCGTTAAAAAACTTCCGAACTGATTTCAGTACTACTGAATGATGCTGTCAAAATATATGAATTTTCTCATGCCTTTCCAATGGTTAAGAATCTATTTTAAGTGTACTTACTACTTTTCATGGTAGGAAATCTCTTTTTTTCGAAGGGGCACTAAAAGAAAATTAGCAACATCCCAATGCACAACATTTCTAAAATTCTTTTCTTTCTTTTCTTTCTTTCGACGTATTTTTGAGGCCTATGCTACGATATACATCGGCTTTTGCCTCCAATAATCCTAATTATTTTTCACGCATGCCATAGATACCCGTTTATAGGGTAGGCAACCTTTCACTCCACACATTCACACAAGGAAAGGACAGGACATGAGAGAGAAAGCACATCCATGCCCCAGCCGGGATTCGAACCCGGAGCCACACCAGCAGACTAGGTGGCCGGCATTTCTAAAATTCCATCCTGCCGTATGACAAAAATGTAAACAAGGCTTGGCGGGTAAAGTTAATGTAACAGTGAAATTAGAAATCCGGATGTAGAGCTTGTAGATCTAATATTAACTATTTTCACAATGGGAAACCAGTTCCATGGGCAACAGAGATGCAAGTAAAATTTCCTTACTTTTTTTATTTAGAAGCTAGTCAGTTTCACATACATAGAGGACTGCGGACCAAGCGCCTTGCCTCCTTACAAACACTGGAAAGATTTTACAATACAGTTGGAGAAAGTAAAAGGCAAGGTGGGAATCGAACCCAAGACCTCCAGCTTAGAAGACCCAACTTCTACCACAAAGCCACAGAGGCCCCAGATGCAAGTAGTAGACTGGCAAGCGTTCGAAAAGCGCATGCGCACGGCCAGTGCAGGAGCGAAAACAACTTTCACCGCATAAAGATAGGACATCAGTGGTTGCACATTCGTATTCCACGCTTTTTCCCGTTTACTTTAAGATTCGCTTTGACAATGGCAGCCAATGGCTTCCGCTACGGAGACGTAGCACTCATGCAATCACTCCAGGATCCCCGTACCTACCACTACAAAAGGCTTAATCGGTTAGATAGGACCTGAAGATGAAGAGCCCTATATTTTTTTATAATGCAGGACTTTTAAATATGAACTTGGAGGACTTTGTGACCATGAATATATTTAACGTTCCACAGTCACCATTAGTGAACACGGCGGATCTTCGATCTAGCTGGGATCGAACCCGGAACCCTACTTTTACGAGTTCTATTTCTTTCAGATCACATGTACTATTACACAATCCCGCACTGCCATGTAATCACATTCTGTCCCCACTTCCCCGACTCTTAACTTATCAGCTTAGGATTATCTCTGACATTTACTATCCATATTTCTGCATAAACAGCGCTCATGTCGTATGATTATGCGGCATGTAAAAGATCCCTCGAGTACTTGTTTGGCTTATAGTATCTCTTGGCAAAATTAAATTCCTAGTGCAGTTTCGCATCAAATAGAGCCCAGGTGCCTCCATCTAGTGCGGAAACTGGGCGTCAAAAATACTTGTGGCAATGGTATCCCGCCGATGGTGGTGCCACATGAAAGAGTGGATGCCGCATTCTGGGGAATGCACTAGGTCTGCAAATGGCGAGAAGCTAAACGCAGCCCCGTTTGAAACAAACAAATATTTCTGCATAATTGTAACTTCCTCCAATTGACGATGCTCAATTAAATAAAAATCAAATTAAATTATATTACGAACACTTTGCATATCAAGCAACTTTACTCGAAATTAAATACTCAAACTTGATTTTAAAAACCTTTTTGTGCATAATTTATGCACTTATTTACCAAATTTCAACTGCATACCCAACGAATTGATGTCCCTTTTACATATTCATCAAGGCCCCATTTCATGTGATCTAAAGACAATTTATCAGTAAAGTAAATCGTGTACGGGTTAGTTTGATTTATGAATTCATGCATTTTAATGTTCGACTCCTTGTAATCTCGACATTTATTTCGGCTCTTCGGGCATTTTGGGAACTTATTTCGCGCTAAAGAAGGACCTCTGCTTTAGCATTTTGGATAAAAAGGGAGAAACATTTCTTTGTTTTATGTTTTTAATTCTTTTTCAATTCTACTGCTATATTTTTTATGCTTTATGAGATAAAGTTCGCAATTTTGGGAAATAAAAATTATTTATTGTCGGCTTTGATGCAAGAGGGAACAATAACCTATATTAAAATAGAAGAAAATTAAAAAAAAAAAGAAAAAATATTGCAAATTTCTCTTATCTGCGTTTACTACGTTAGAGTTATCGGCAG
This sequence comes from Uloborus plumipes, assembly GCA_038373865.1. Lineage (NCBI taxonomy): Eukaryota > Metazoa > Arthropoda > Arachnida > Araneae > Uloboridae > Uloborus > Uloborus plumipes. The sequence continues at coordinate 35,093 of JAXGGA010010907.1, forward strand.
AGTAAACAATTTAGGAACGTGCATTTTCAGATTTAGAATAAACTTGTACTATATGCTCCCGTTGCATTCTCTCTCTCTCTCTCTCTCTCTCTCTCACACACACACACACACACACACACACACACACACACACACACACACACACACACACACACACGCACAGTACAAATGCCAGAGTGTTTTTAAGGTAGAAACACCAGTAACAGCTCACTTGTGTGTTAATTACGTAAATGAGGGCTAATAACATCTTACCATCGGAATTATTATTATTATCATTATTATGAAAACGAAGGAGCGAGAGCCTTCTAAATTGAACGAGACGCCTTCTAAATTGTTTCGTTTCCTGGATCGTTGAATCATTTTTTTTTTTTTTTCAGTTTTTATTTTGTCCTGTCATCTCGTCATCTGATTTATCTGCATCCTGTTGGTTATACTGCCATCGAGCAGATATAAGGTTAAGTTTTGTATACTTTGCTTAATATTTTGAAAATAGTTCTTTTTGTTCCACTGTACTACCATCTTCTTTACGCGAAAATGTGTAAAATGTTTTTTTTTTTTTCGAAAAACTGTATTTGCTTCTACAAGGTGGGTCCATTAAACTCCAGGATTGGGACTCATGCAACAGAATGATTTTTATAAAAAATATACGTTTAATAGTTCGCAAAATAACCACCTCCGGTGCTCACACACCTTTGAGTAAGACAGTAAAAATTCTAGAAACACATTTCGCGGAATCCTCTGAAGATATGCTTCGAAGTTGAGCGGCTACGTTTTCTTTATGTTCTCTATGACTTGAAGAAAAGAGCTTTGCCTGCATGCTCTAGACAAATTGTACTCACATTATAAATCAAAATGTGCCTGATATTAAAGTTAATATTAAGATATTAAAGCCTAATATTATATAATAAGCACTTCACTAGACATCAGTAGATCTCAAGTAATGTATAAAATGTTAATCACAAAAACTTTAACATTTTTTAACATCAAAAAGTAGTTTTCTTAAACAACGAAATATTTTAATACGGGTATCAAATTTTGAAAATTACGTTAATAATACTTCAGCAATATACATATAAGTACAGTTTAATTAAAATATCTGTAGATAAAAGTAACACAGAAGTAAGATTTCGAAAAACTCATTATTATGCCATCATTTTAAACATAAATTCTAATGAAATATTTATTTATACTATGACTAACACTATTCCGTCCTGTGTTCGTAAATTCATTCAAAAAAAAAAAAAGAATTTCATCACAGAAATACGCCTTTAGACAACTCTTCATTACAAACAAAAATATCAAAAGGAACACTTAGGGCCCTGCTCCACATCAGCAGAAAACGCGACCGAAACCGAAGGCAGAAATCGAAAATCCGGGTACTTTCCGTAGGAGCTCTATTTAATCCATTTTGCGTCTCTGCTTTATTTTTCTGCTTTACGTCAATGTGGAGCAGGGCCCATAAAGTTGAAACTTCTGCATTGTACTTATAAAATATTCATCGCATTCAACTCTAATTTGAACTAAGTCACTGCTCAATAATTTTACAAAGGGAAGTAATTACACAGACTCCTAAAAATATCCAAGATTTTTTGAGCTCTAATGAATAAAAGTAACGAAGTTAAATTTGTTTTCTTAGTTTTAGCATTGACTCACAAGTTCTAGCGGATTGAGTTTGTTGGATTATTCAAAAATTACTTTTGACTTCTGTACCTCCATAGCTTATTTTTCCTTTGTTTTATTTAATTGCGTGCCAACTTTTCGTGAATTAACCAGCCTTGTTTGCAGCAGAGAAAAAAAAAATAATTCAGACTTCAAAATGTGTGAAACGCTAACAAAACAACCTGCTGTACATCATCTTTCAAGAACTAATAAAACTTCCATAATTTCTCATTTTATTGAAAAAAGTAAATTTCGTGAAAAAAAATATGATTTTGGCAGTGACGTACATAGCGCCCCCGCAACCCCCGCGGCGCGGGGGGGCGCAAGAGGTTTGAGGGCGCCCGATCCAGAAAAATAGCACTAAAGGTTACACGGGGAAAATATTTTTTACATTTTAATAGGGGGTGGGGGGCGCATTTACAAATCTTGCTGGGGGGGCGCACCTTAGTCTATGTACGCTACTGGATTTTGGTATATTTAAATGTATATTAATGAATGGAAGAAACTGGAAGTTGATAGGATTTTTAAAAGTATAATGAAGAGAAACAAAAGATTCAGTTCTTTTTTCAAAAACTGAATGTATGGATTTTCGAAGCATTGAAAATCTAAAACTAAGATCTGAAAATATATTTATGAAAAAAAAATAGAACCGCGAGTTCAAAACTTCAGCTGGAAGTTGCTCTAAAAAGTAAAAAATAATTTTATTCTTTGTACACCATCGGTACTACTTTTAAACTTAACTTTTGAAGTCGGAGCAGAAACAATGGATAAAATCATGCGTAACTACAACTCAATTAGAATTGAATCGTTTATTTCGAAAAGGTAACATCTCTATTTTGATCTCCTCTGTCTCTTTAGAAAATTAAACAGCGCACGGTTATATTTTTTAATGTCATAATCAATGAAAAAATACCTTTAGTTAAGTACACAATTACTGCAATAATTTACCAAATAACCATTGATTATGACATTCAAAAATATAACCGTGCGCTGTTTAATTTTCTAAAGAGACAGAGGAGATCAAAATAGAGATGTTACCTTTTCGAAATAAACGATTCAATTATAAATTTTAATTTGTCCAGGTTCTTCAATAGCATAGAGAGGTTTCATTCTTAAAGCGCTTTTTCGGAAAAAGTTGCTGAAATATGGTTACATATCGTTTTATTAATCATATTTAATGCGACTTCCAAAGTTATGTTTAAAAGTAGTATCGATGTTTTTCAAAGAAGAAAATTATTTTTTACTTCCTAGAGCAATATTCAACTAAAGTTTTGAAGTCGGTTCGATTTTTTAAATTATATTTATTACATTATTTTAAGCGTACATGTACTTCAAAATAGTGTGATGCTTAAATTACGAAATTTCACCTTTTTTTATGTAAATGCTTCATTAACTAAATCAATTAAAAAGGTTTGGGGTCAAAATGTCGCGGCCGAAATGTCGCGGGCCAAAATGTCGCGGCAAAAATGTCGCCGAGCCAAAATGTCGCGGGCTAAAATGTCGCGGGCCAAAATGTCGCCGGTCCAAAATGTCGCCGAGCCAAAATGTCGCGGGCTAAAATGTCGCGGGCCAAAATGTCGCCGGTCCAAAATGTCGCCGAGCCGAAATGTCGCGGGCTAAAATGTCGCGGGCCAAAATGTCGCCGGGCCAGAATGTCGCCGGTCAAAAATGTCGCGGGCCAAAATGTCGCCGGTCAAAAATGTCGCCAGGCCAAAATGTCGCCGGTCAAAAATGTCGCCGGGCCAAAATGTCGCCAGTCAAAAATGTCGCCGGGCCAGAATGTCGCCGGTCCAAAATGTCGCCAGTCCAAAATGTCGCCGGGCTAAAATGTCGCCGGTCAAAAAGGTCGCCGGGCCAAAATGTCGCCGGTCCAAAATAACGCCGGTCCGAAAGGCCGCCGGTCCAAAATGTTTCCAGTCCAAAATATAGCCGTTCCTAAATGACACTAAGTGCATAGTACAGATTTAATGTTTCCAGCAATTCACAAATTCAATGCAGCTTAATTATGTAGCTCAATTTTACTAATAAGCTTATCACGATATGATAAATACACCTGTTTAGTAACTTTTTTTAAACGTAACAGTTTATAAAATTAGCTTAATTTATTAACAAAAATGTAACTAAATTGATTTCTTCTAACGCTTAAATTATTTAAGTACCAAAATAATGCCGTAGTTTATTCAGGGCTGTACTAGGGCCCAGGGACGCTAAATTTCTTCCTTTTTAATACGCTTTTATTAGTTTCACATGTGGGTTTGTTTGTTTTTTGTTTGTTTGTTTGTAGGTATGTAACTCTGACAAGGGGACCTTACAGGTTGTCACTCACCGATTTTGATGAGTTTTATATATTATGTAGAGGGACCCACCCTAAGTATTTTAGCAAAAGGATATGCTCCAATGCGCCTTAGTTTCCGAGATATAACGACGATCCAAAGTTCAGCTCGAAGTTATTATAGAGTTACGGTTGAGCAGTGGTCACAACAGCGGCCGTAGCCCAGTGAGCAAGGTCCCCCACTTCGACCGCTGGAGGTCTGGGGATCGAGTCCCGTGACGTATTTTTTTTTCTTTAATATCGAAAAAAATTCGATAGTTAATGGAAAATCGTTTAATTATTCATTTTTATTTTATTTATTTATTCATTTAGAAAATAATTTTTTTTTCAATTTTTAATATTGTTAATTCACGGGACTCGATCCCCAGACCTCCAGCGGTCGGAGTGGGGGACCTTGCTCACTGGGCTACGGCCGCTGTTGTGCCCACTGCTCAACCGTACCTCTGTAACAACTTCGAGCTGAACTTTGGATCGTTATATCTCAAAAACTAAGGCGCATTGAGGAATATATTTTTGCTAAAATACTTAGGGTGGGTCCCTCTACATAATATATAAAACTTATCAAAATCGGTGTGTGATAACCTGTAAGGTCCCCTTGTGAGTCAAAGATAAAATTCACGTTCTTTACAAACGTAAAAGTAATATGTTAAAAACCATTATTATTACTAAAGGCTAAACTATATTGCATGTTGATGCATAATAAGTGCATTTGCCATTAGTTCTGAGTAGGGCATCGATCGTCCACAAAATGCATATTATAAGTGCAAGTAAACTTAGCGGATATTCAACAATTTTCAAAATCTTCTTTTGAATTTGATTTACTCTAAAAGCGTATTTTTTAGTTTTTTTTAAAGTATATTTAGGATTATTTCTTTTTTTCACACTAAGAAATTAAACAAATAAATTTGCTGTAAAGGCTTTTTTTTTGCCTTTTGCAAAAACGGAATACCGTTTAATCACCGCGTAGCCGGCAATTTTCTTCTAGAACATTTTCTTTAAGAGTTATTGGGGGCGTTTGAAATCAAATTAGTTCATGTAATTATTGCTTTCTTTGTAACAACTAAGTGGTGGAAGGGAAGGTGAAATTTCAAGAGAAAAAATGGTATTATATTCAACTCCACATTTAAATACTGATTGTAACGAAGGTACAGTACTATGTCTGAGCTGATTAACGCCAGAAATGAATAAGCATCTCTACCTTTAAGATTCTTCTACAAACAAAATTTTGTCTGAATACTTGCATTACTTCTTGATATACATCACTCACAAATAATGAAAAATAAAAAGTTCAATTGCTCTGCTTCCTCGATGATGTGGCGTATCTTCTGAAGGCTTCTTATGGGCCAATTTTTATTTGATTTCGTCTGAACTTTCTTCAGACATAGTAATCACGCTATGCTGAAAACGTTCCATTACATTCTTGCATGTAAAAACTTGGAAGAACTAGCGGCAAAAACCAATCAGCACTGAACCACATATTCGTTGGTATATGTATGTACCGAATTTCATTCCAATTTACGCAGTAAGTTTTGTGGTAGAGTCGCCCCAAAAAAATAAACGATAAAATTGAATTCAGCACACACCAGAACGTGTAAATTCTTCCAAATTGACAATTTTTCACTGATCCAATACTTTCTTTTACACATTTTATGAAGAAGAAAATAAAAACACCACTATCACTTAAATTATATAGACTTGCTTTCGATCATGTAAGAAATTTTAACAAAAACAAATGTCAAACATTGTATATCTGTCTTATTCATTTCACATTTCTTCAACTTCTTTTTTAACACATAAATTTTCTTTTCGATATCAATTAAACTTGGCTTGAGCTGCTAATCTATTCGTTTTTAAGTTGGTAGATAGCGAGTCACGGTGAAATAAGCTATTGTAAATAAATAACGGACGCTTGTTTGATAACTATTTGTTTCTTGGAAAACGCTCGAAACGGTTACAAGCCGAAAGGGTAATTTTTTTTTAGTATTTTTCAAAAATTTTAGTCCATTCTATCATTAACGCACACGTTCATCAACAGCAATTAGCAATCTTTTGCTAATTTGGTGTAAAAAAGCCTTTTCATATAATTTAATTTTTGGTACTATCAATGTCGGATCTTCTACATTTTTGTCTGACGACATTTGAACTGGCGACATTTTTGCCCGCGACATTTTTGACCGGCGACATTTTGGACACGCGACATTTTTGACCGGCGACATTTTGGACACGCGACATTTTTGACCGGCGACATTTTGGACACGCGACATTTTTGACCGGCGACATTTCGGACACGCGACATTTTGGACCGGCGACATTTCGGACGCACGACATTTTGGACCGGCGACATTTTGGCCCACGACATTTTGGACCTTCGACATTTTTGCTCGCGACATTTTGGACCGGCGACATTTTGACCAGCGACATTTTAGACCGCGACATTTTGGCCCGGCGACATTTTGAACCGGCGACATTTTGACCAGCGACATTTTAGACCGCGACATTTTGGCCCGGCGACATTTTGGACCGGCGACATTTTGACCCGCGACATTTTGGCCCGCGACATTTTTTCCCAGCGACATTTTGGCCGCGACATTTCGGCCCACGACATTTCGGCCGCGACATTTTGGGCGTATACCATTAAAAAACTGCCGACGCGTCTAAAATTTTAAACAATTGGCACAAAAAAGTAACATATTCTCTCCGGGATTTATGTAGGTGATAATTTAACCGGCGCTATTTAAATATTAACAGCTTCCCAATAGGCCATCTTATTATTATTATTTTTTTTTGTTAAACTACCGTAGAGCATTAATAGTAAGGCCTCTATGTAGCGGCTTCATTTAATAGTAACGAATTGCGAAGATTTCATTCATTTTATTTGGCGCCGAAGACGCGGGAGGGGTTGATGAGAATGGATTCATTTCATTTTTTCATTTCACCCCAGAGATCCCCGTGACTACCATCTTAATGGTTTTTCGGTTGAATGGATCTCTGGAGACTTTATTTGACAACATTGAAATTACAGAAAATACAATGGACATAAACATTGAAGTTACAGAGTACAGAAAACAGAAAATACAGAAAAAGATACATAAAACACATAAACAATAGCAAAACAAAACATCAATACATAGAATATAGAGCAGAACTGACAGACGTTTTACAGAAAAAAAAAATAATAACAAGATGAGAATGGATGCAGGAGCCCTGTTTTCCAGCACGCATTTGGTTACAGTTGGTTTTGTCTTTCACTTCACTTCACACTCCAGGATCCCCTTCCCGAACTTACCACAACAAGCCTTCATTCAAACTGTCGTCATGATTACTGTTAACATTAGTGTCATGGCAACCATTTTTTTTTCAACAATGAGTTCGAAATTCAATCATTTAACAGAAAAATTGTATAAAATTTACCGTTTTTTGCCCATAACTTTTTTTTCTGGAGAACAAAAATGTAGTCAATTTAAGGTATGGGACCTAATCCCGTATCCATAAAAGAAAGAATCGTTAAAATCGGTTCACTCGGTCAGACGCTATGAGCTAAAAAGCAAACAAAAAGAAAAAAGAATAGAATAAAGGTATGGGACCTAATCCCGTATCCATAAAAGAAAGAATCGTTAAAATCGGTTCACTCGGTCAGACGCTATGAGCTAAAAAGCAAACAAAAAGAAAAAAGAAAGAAAATAAAAGAAAAAAAAAGAAAAAAAACTGCGCACGATATGAACTTATTCTCTCCTCTTGTTTGAAGTCGGTTGAAAAAAGAGGGAAAAGAAACGTATAGGCGGTTGAAAAAGATAACCGCCTATTTTTTGAAGATGCTTAAAAATAAGAAAGAGAACTTTCAAAATCAACAGTCAAATTACAATTCAGAAAAAAGGGAACATTCATTCTGTGCAATTAAGCAATTTTTACCTAATTTTTCTTCCTTTTAATTTAGCAATTTATCTCTCTCTCTCATGCTAGTGTTGAAATAATGTTAAGATAAAGCAACATGCTTACTAAAATAAAATTATTCACGTTTAAAATTAGACAACCATGCCATTCCAAGCTCCGAACATATTATGGAATTGTTCCCATATTAAACGGCATTCACTGTTCTCGAGCTTGAATACCCGACCTAACAGTGATTTAAGAAATTAGCCAAAGAGAAAGTCAATGCAATTTGCGCGGATAAGACAGACGTCTTGTCCACGCGAAATTGGACAGGTACTATCCTACGGCCTTTGTTTTACCTATTTCAGCAGCCATTGGTCTGAGACTTAAGTTCCTCGAATAGCTTTGTAAATCCGAAGGGGGGGGGGGAAACGAGGTTTATATATACTAGACAGCAACTTAAGTTGACACTGTCGTCACGACGCGCGGAGCCAATAAGAGCTCACAAACAGTTAGCGATCTCCTCTAATTTGACAAGTAGGCTGTAACGTTTTACTGTTCTCGTTTTTCATAGGCTTTCACTGACATCACGTTGTGACGGTTAGTGTCAAGAAACCTTGCAGTGTAGTATAACGCCTTTTAAATACTAAATGCCTACAACATTTGCCTCACTACAAGAAACATTTGTTCTACACGGAGCGCCACCTTGCGGCAATCCGATGATGCCATTGTTATGATGATAAATCCAAACAATATTTGAATTGAACTTTTTGATTGGCTAATTTTAATATTTAAATTTGGAAATCAACCAATCGTCAATTTCTCTGTCTCGAAGAACTCTGATAGATGGCAATGTATTGTGGACCAAGGGAGAAATTTTGCTCTGTGCTAAAAACCAGAAATCAGTAGGCATGAGGCGTTGGTTTATCACGATCAAATTCAAAAATTCAGGTGAAAACAATAACCATTTTCGAGATGCTGCCAAACAACCTTTATGAAATTCAGTTCGATTTTTTACATCATAACATTTTAACTATTTAACTGGCTGCTGTGCCACCACCATTAGATATTTTTATCTTCAATTAAAAACATAATTTAGAGAATAGTGAGGAAAGACTATATATACCTTGCACCTTTCAACATCTAAGCTCATATCCGCTCTGAGAGAAGAAATGAAAGTTTAATCGATATTCGTAAGTAATTTACCGGTAGCTGATTGGTTGTTTTGGTTTTACTCACTTTGAACTGTTATCGCAATTTGAAAAGTGTGGTGTGGGACGCGTGGTGTCTAATGTGTAGGGTGTCTCGAAAGTTCTTAGTTTCTTTTCACGCTCGCTTCTTTTCAATTTGTGGTCTTTGCTTTGTGCTTTAGCTATAGACTAGCTGCACTTTTTTCTCTTATTTTGTGGCCTCCAAATGAGGTTTCCACTCTTTCTGAATGGGGCCCCCAAAACGTAAAAGCGACGAGGACAGTACCCCGCTTAGTCCTAAAGATAAAACCCTTAAAACCAGCGAAAATGTCTGGGATACTAACTTAACAGTCAGTGAAAAATTAGTGAAGGCATTCAACAACGGAACTACAGAGGCAAAGATTGTATTGTCTGGAATCAACAACCAAATAGTATCTTTCAAGACAAAAAAATTTCATGAGGAAATTGAAAAGATAACTAACAAAGAGGACATAGTGCAAATAACGCGTAGCCAAAATATCGTGGTCTGTACAAAAGACATTGACACGGCCAATAATCTTATAAAGGTAAAATCATTCAACAACATAGAAGTTAGTGCGAGGATTATTGAAGAACCTCTAATAACCAAATATGTAATAAAAGGAGTCAACA
>JAXGGA010010908.1:0-44794 GCA_038373865.1 Uloborus plumipes
GCATAATGTTTTGATTTTTAGCATTTAGAGTATTAGATTTCAAAAGAAAAAAAATATAACGAAATATTCAAATAAAATGTTTTAAAAATTTCACTTCTCTTTTTCTCCTCATTTCCACAATAATAAATTTCTATTTAAATCATGAAGAGTCAAAATACGCTTGACTAAGTTTATGAGATGTATTTCTGATTTTCAATGGAGTGAAAAACGCTTGTAGTTGCGTTGAAAATCTCTTTTTGTGTATTGTGTGTTGTGCGTGAGTTAGTGTGCACACGCGTGTGTTTATTTCGATTTTGATGTATTTTGTCTTTGTTGAAAATTTCAGATTTTCTCATTAAATTAGCATCGTATATTCGTTAAAAATATTTCTTTTAGACTTGAATGAACACAACGGGAAAAATGTACGAAATGAGCATAAAGTAGATTTTTTTTCTCATATCTTAGTAATACTGAAGGAATACCAAGAAATTTCAAAAAAGGTGCATGTAACTCTCCCTCAAATTTGTATCTACTGCTATGGACATGTGTAAAGACGTGCATGCAATTTTTATGGCAAACATGTCTATCGTATTTTAATTATCTCGTACTTAGCGTAAAGGCAAATAATTACCATTAATTTTCGCTGTTGGCTGTTTTTCCCACATAACTTCATTTTCTTGAAAGAAAGAATTTTATTGCTCCTGCCAAAAAAATACACGTATACAGATTTTACTGCAAATTTTAGAATTAACCACGTAAGATTTATTTTTGATTCGGCGTGCCATTGCCTCGTGAGGTTGGACTTTTTCATTAACATATAAGGCAGCACAAGAAAAATTTACAGCACAAAGAGAGGAAATACTACTTGGGGCTCTTTTGGGAATCAAACCCAAGACCTCAAGTACTCGAAAAGTGTTTACCATTTTACAGCCAACGAGGTCCTTACAGTCTTAGTAGCTTTTGTGAAAGGATTTTCTTATAAGTAATTGAAGACGTTTCTGATTTTGAAGTTATTTCTTGATCATCACGTAATTTTACAAAGCATTAAAATATTATTTCATATATTTCCATTATTTCACAAGCTAGGTTATCGTTAATGTGTAATGAGAGAGAGAGAGAGAGGGGGGGGGGGGGAGGGGAGAGAGGGGAGAGAGCGAGAGGGGGAGGAGAGGAGAGAGAGAGAGAGAGAATATGAGAGTACCGAGTAAGAGAAACAAGTAACAGTGATTAATGAATCAAACATTTTTCTTCAAGGTATAGAAAACGTTAGAAATGCTTGGAAACTAAAAATCTTTTGTGAAAGGATTTTCATTATAAGTCATTGAAGTCGTTTTAAGTTATTTCTCGATCATTACGCAATTTTAATAAACATAAAAAATGTTATTTCACATATTTCCATTACTTCACAAGCTAGGCCATCCTTTTTAATGTGTAATGAGAGCGAGAGAGAGAGAGAGAGAGAGAGAGAGAGAGAGAATATGAGTGCACAGAGATGCGAGAAACAAGAAACAGTGGTTAAGGACTCAAACATTTTCTTCAAGATATAGAAAACGTTAGAAAAACTTGGAAACTAAAAATCAAATAAGTTTAAAACCTTACAAGATCAACTAAATTAAATCAATCAGCCCTTAGCAACCACTCATGAAAAATTCACAAGATTGCTTTCAGAACTGTTGCGCAATCGGCTCCATCAATTCCTCCGAATTCACCCATTCCAGTCCAGATTTCCCACCCTCCGAAGCGATAAAAGGCGCCAAAGAGCAAACCCAACCTGCGCATTATGATTTGGGGGCCTAACTGCGCTTCCGAGAGATCTTAAAAAGAGAAGTGCGACGAAACTTTCCTACTCACTCTGCACAAGTTTGTTCTGCAAGTGCAACAGCACTGTAGATCTGACGCTCCGGCGAATTTCCCCTATAAGTTTTTTTTCCGTCGAAGCCAAACCGAATTTCCACCGTGGCGAGCCGGGGTGTGTTCAAGAATTTTTTGGATCGGTTGAGGCGGTTGGCTACATTCCATGGAAATCAGGAGGACGATATTGGGTACCCGAATATTCGAACAGATCCTGATATACATATAGAAGAGCACTATGACTGGTGAGTGAAATAACTTTTTTAAGCCTCAAATCACACAGTGGAAAATTAATCTTGTTTTTACAGTATAATACAGCTAATTTTATGGTAATAAACTGTAAAAATTGCTAATTTTACAGTAATAAACTGTTAAATTAATAATTTTACAGTACTAAACTGTAAAATTGTTAGTTTAGAGTAATAAACTGCAAAATTGCTAGTTTGACAGTTTTTTTTACCGTGCATTTTACAGTTTTGAACTGGAACTTCTGCTGCCAGTAATATACTGTAGTTTTTACAGTCTAATACAGCTAATTTTACGGCAATAAGCTGTAAAATTGCTAACTTTACAGTAAAAAACTGTAAAATTGCTAGTTTTACAGCTTATTACTGTGTATTTAACAGCTTTAAATTGGAACCTCTGCTGCCAGTATTATACTGCAAAAACAACAGTTCATTTTTTGCAGTGTAGCGATTCTCAACCCGTAGGGTGCCTCTCTTTGGCGATGCGAGGGATCTAAAGAGGGAACACGAGTCGAAACTCATCTTTAACTAAAATATTGCTATTTAATGAAAATTATGCAATGGTATTCATTATTTATTTTTATTCACAAATTTCTCATAGCTTTAATGTAGATTTTTAGTTAAGATAGTGCTTTAGCGTCAAACTACTTACAATGCATTATTTTAAAAGAGAATCGCGGTGGAAATCAAAACCATAAGCTGGGCCAAGAATGCGAAGATGATAGAAACATGATAACAATAAAACCCTTTTATTACGAGAATGTTTCAATTGTGAATTCTGGCTATTAGATGGAAATATTAATATATTTTCTGAAGCGTCATGGTATGCTAAACTTGAAACTTATTTAATTAGATAACGTAAGATTGATTAGCGTGAAATAACACGTAAAAATGAGCCAGATCGAAAAGTGGTATTATTCGTGAACTCGAATGTACTGAAAAAAGTAAGTCCAGTTATATCTGTACCTCAGAACCAGACTAACGTAAGTCCATTTTCGTCATTTTTCAGTAGAGGGGAAAAACGATGTATTCAACAATCGTTTTTCCCCTCTATCGAAAAATGACGAAAATGGACTTACGTTAGTCAGGTCCTGAGGTACAGATATGTGGAATAAACTGCTTCAGCGACAAGTCCTTGAATATAACTGGTACTTTTTATTCTTGAGGTACAATTTTGAAAAAAGAAAAAAAAAAACAACTTTTGAGTGTTTTGATTTTTGATGAAACTTTAATTTTTGAGGTTTTTTAATAACTTATTAATTTTATGACGGTAACATGATTACTTAGACAAAAGCTGATCCAACTTCTTTTTTTGAAGGAGATCATTACTTACATATAAGCATACAAATTGAAAGGGCTGGGTCATGAATGCAAAAATGTTTCGCTCTAATAGGGGATCTGTGATAATAGACTTGTAATATTTAAAATTAAAAAAAAAGCTATTTTAGATGATTTTTAGTAGCTCTAAGGGGGTGGAATTCTTCTCCTCATGACCCGCCCCAGGGACGTCATTTCAATTTTTTTCCATGGGGGGGGGGGGGGGGCAAAGGGTCCAAACACAATGCAATTTTATCGGAAAACATAAAAAACCACGCCCACTTATATGTAAATACATTGATTTCTCAAATCCAGAGGGGGCAATTGACCCTCCCTGTCCCCCTTAAATGACGGGCCTGACCCGCCCTACTAGATCCCTGCTTGAATGCAAAACTTTTTATTAATTAGTTGTTGGTACAAAAAAAAATAAGTTATACAATACTAAGTGTACAAAACTCTAAATTTGCTTCTAAGTGAAATTATTTGCGTATCAAAGTACTCAAATATGTAGCTAGAAAAAAGAACAGCTAAAATGGTCAAGGTGATGAGAACCTCATTTTATACGAGTTTTCAAATAGGGTGAAAAACTCCCGGCTCCGTTATGTTTTTGTGAGCTGGTTCAGCCGCAAGTTACCATATAAGACCGAGTTACTCCAATCTTTGAATATTACAGGTGTCATTAATTTTGAAATGCAGTTTAGTTAAAAAAGAAGAACTTCACTTATTTTTTACGTGATTAAAAGGAAAAATAAGAGTTACAGTAACAAAACCATCAATAGGCTCAACTGTTAAATTCGAACTCTCATTAACATTCAAAATCAATGGGATAAATTAATTTTCGAAACATAATACAGTGAACTCTCACTTATACACCGCCTCATTTATGCACCTTTTGCACTTATACGACGATTTTCAATGGTCCCATCACATTTCATAGCAAAATAAGAATAATACCATTCGTTTATGCGTCGCTCTAAAGAAAAATATTTCACTTATGCGCCGAATTTTTCTTAAAATGTAAAATATTTAAATTATTTTCTTTAAAAAATAATCATTTTTTTTTTCACTTTCCTCTTTAATCTTTCGCCTTTACTGCTCACGGAAGGCATTTTGTCCGCATCAACTAGAGTTTGGTGAGAAAGCATTATTAATCATGCATCGTTTTAAAGGAAACAAATTGTGACTAGGTATGCTACAATTTTTGTTTTCTCTTTATCATTGTAGTTACGTTACAAAAATTATTCGAACCGTAGTAATATGTCCCTTTTATATAAAAACATTCTTATTCATTTTCTCATTAGAAACCATGTTGCGTTTTAGTCCTTTAAATAGACTTGTTCACTTATACATCTTTTTCAGTTATGCGCCTGTTTCTGTCGGTTCTTGGCCCGGCGTATAAGTGAGAGCTCACTGTATTTAGTTCTCAATTTAGCCCTCTACTTTAATTTTGTATCTGTTTTGTTTTGAAAAAGAAAAAGAAAAAACATTTCGACATGGGGCTGTCTACAAATAATGACGCGCTTAGCCAAGAGGGGGGGGGGGGTCATGAAATCAATGGCGTAGCTATAACTTTTTCAGAGGAGGAGGGTGGGGCGTCATCTGCAAATTTTTAGAAATTAATGGTCGAAAGAGGAAAAAAAACCAATGTTCTATTATTTAACACTGTGGTGTCGTATTTATCCCGTAAGATAATTATTTCGTCTTCTATTCAAGTTTAGTGACGTCTCATTAACGTAAATATAGGACGTTTTCGAGAAATCAATAAAAAACAAGTGCTCATTTCAACCGTTTTATTCTTTGCATTAATGTCCAAGCATACTTTCGTACTAAATCGATGACGCTGCATAACAGTGATTCCCAATATTTTTACAGCTACGTCCCATTTAAAAGGTAAAATTTTAACCAAACCTCCCTCTTGTGAATTTTGAGGGGGGGGGGTGGAATTTATGAGAAGCAAAAGCTTAAACTAATTTTATTCTACTCCTAAGCATTCTCTCACCGTCCATCGGGAGCATGTGACCACACCTTTGAAATACTCTCTAAAACTTTGTGTAAAATATTCTTGTTTGTGAAGCCTACCTTGTTTCGTTTTCGAGATAAAAATGGTAACTTCACAAATTTCCTCCAGGTGTCGCAGTAATCGGTTTTGTTCAGTTGCGCATTGCCACTTTCCTGTACTTAAACATCACTTTCATGAATAGCAGTATCCGTTCCCGAATTAAGAGGATGGGAAGGGACTTTAGTAGGAATTTCTCTATATAAAAAAGCGAAAATCAATAGGTAAACATATTTTTAGTTTAACTATCATTTCATTAAATTTGTAAATTAATAGAAATGAGAAAGGTAGTTTTAGAACTTTATTTTGAAAGCAGTAAGAGCTTACTTATTTTAATTTTCAAATTTATCTCAATTTAAAAAAAAGAAAAAAAAAAGACATATTTAAGATAGCATATTTTTTTAATTCTGAATTATAAAATCTTCAAGTACTACGTACACTTCTCGCCTCAGTTTAGTTTGTTAAACCATTTTTTATTCATTTTTTATACTTTTTTATTGTGAAAAGTAAACAATTCTTAACAGAAAAACATACCGCCTACTGCTCTTTGCTCTTAGTAGCTCATATTTCCCTTTTACTGTTGATTTTATTGTGTTCATGATTCTAGTTACTAATACTAATCTTTATTTGCATAAAACTCACTTGCGTAATTTTTAATCTTCTAAAGCTTTTATTTACACGTGGATGGCTGCTTAGATTAATTAGATTTCAATTTCAAAACTTTACAATGAGATCATTGTTCTGTTTATTACGTAGAGATTACTGTAAATTTGGCATTTAGCAACAGATTGAAATATTTGCATTTGTAAAATATTATTCAAGATCATATTTTTAAGATGATGGCCCCCTAATTTGAATTTTAGCTGAAAATCATGAGAAAACGAAAAACCAACTAAATATTAATGCGTCATAATTATAATTTGTTTATTTATTCATTGTTTTCATACTCCTTTGCCGGGAAGAGTAAAAATACATTGTTTTAATGAATTTTATGAATGCTCAAAGAATCAATTGAGTGTGAAATCATAAGTAGGGTGAGTTCTGGTAAGTGCGTACCCTTTTTTTCAAAGTTCATATTCTCAAGGATGCTGCTGATGAAAAATCTTGTACACTCACAATTTTTTTTAGTTTTCTTTCTAGATCCTTTACTAAGATGTTCAAGCATATAATATGTCAAATAGACCATAAGCATAGGTTTTGTGACCTGGTTTATGACACCTATTCTAAGGTACGCACTTTCCTACCTAGCGGGGTAAGTGCGTCCAGCTTAAATTTTGTGAATATGAGCAGGAAAAAACTTCTGGCACATATTAAATATGTTAGGTAGTTAGTTGCCTTGGGATAATTCCTAATACTAGAGATCAGCACTTGCTTGCATGGATGAAACGCAATCAGAGATATCCCACGTGTCTTACGAACAACTTTGATTTGAGAGATTGAGGGAGTTGTATCTGTGGTTCTTCTTTTGTCCTTTTAATAAGACCAAGTGAGCAAATGTAAGTTGTTTTTATTTAGTAATAATCACTTATAGTCTACATAGTTTATTTTGGTTTAATACATTAATCAGTCTGTGCTTAAGATAGGGTTCGCACTTACCAGTTCTTAAATGTAAGATTAGACATGTGAGTCCAATAGCGTTGTTGTAAGTGCGTATCCCTGTGATTTTCTTTAATTCTATTTGTATGGTAGATCGTTAGGTGACCTGAGTGAACAATTCGTTTTCTTTCTTTTCTTTCCTTTTTTTTTTTTTTTTGAATAAATACGGTTTTAAAACATTTTTCTTATTAGAATCAGCAGCAGTAAGAAAAAACACAAAATAAAGAGCAAAAAAAGAAAATAATTGATCATGATATGATACTTATACTTTTTTTTGTACATTGATATAGTTTTTCACAAGGTGTTCTTATTTTTCTTAAATATAATTTATTCAATACTCCACCTTCATTTTTTGAATCAGTTGGTTCCTTATTTAGTGTTTCACTTAATTTCATTGCTTCATTTGTCATTCTGGTTTAAATTAAGTATAGGTTATGATCGCTATTTTCAACGACAAATTTACTGACTGATATCTAAAAGCCAATATATTTCAGAGGTAATGAATAAAATTAAAATCTTACGCCGCATTCAATGTAAATATAAATACTTGATGGAAATGACGTCGGATTTATAATCGGCTTATAAAAGAGTTATAAGCAAAATTAAAGGTGAATTACGAGAGTCGGACTTTCCACATAATGGTACACACTTGCCTCATCATAATGATACGCACTTGCTCCGCATAATAGTACGCATATGCCTCATGATAGTGGTACGCACTTGCCCCATCATAATGGTACGCACTTACCCCCAACTTACTTAAAGAAAGGGAAAGTGCGTACCGTCATATAAACAAATTTTAGTTAGAGTATTTGATCAAAATACCCCATGTATGTTATTAGTAGCTATTACTCAAAAGAAACAACTTGCATTTCTTGATTTCAATTGCTTGGCATGACTACAAGAGAAACTGAAACAAAACCTTCTCAATCTTTACTTTAGAGTTTTTTTGAAGACATTTAAGTTGTCTCTGATTGTGTTTCGTCTATTGAATCCAGGCCTGAATTCTACCTATTGAAATTATCATTAGATAGTTATCTAACATAGTCGATGTGTTGCAGAAGCCATTTCAGGACAGCGTTCATATAATTCCCAGTGAACGCACTTACTCCGTGGACGCACTTACCAGAACTCACCCTATCTATCTTAAAGTGCAGTAATTTACGGGTAATTCGGCACCTTAAAGGGAACAGATAAATAACTAACCAGTTTTTGGGAACTTAATCATTTGTTTTACATATTTTTTTTCCTATATTCTAGTACAACACTGCAAATTTGGCTTGACCTAGTAACACCAAAAATCATATAAATACAATAAAAAACACAAAAACTAAATGCTCACTTCTCGTTTTGCTGCGGGTAATCCCGACAGTTATCCATAGAGCGGCAGAAGAAATGAAAAATAATGGACTTTGAGAAAAAATATGAAAAAAAAAGATCGACTTACACTAGTACATCCTCCACCCTTTTATAACGAGGGTTCATTGCATGTAAACCGGGTTTGACTGTCATTTTCACAGCCATTCGGGAACCCCTTATAGCAATTTCAGCACATTTCTTGCCTAGCAGTCATAATAAAAACCACCGCACTCTTCACCGCAAGTTGCACTGTTTTCTAGGTATCTCGAGGTACTGGGTCCAGTTCGTCCCTTACTTCTATTTCCTTGCGTCGACATCTTAATAATCCACAGTGTAATCATCCACAGTACAGCACTCCAAATGGGGCAAAGAAGACAGCTCAGGAAATTTCATGCAACTATCTATTCCTTTCCTTTTTATATGTTCCTTTCACAAGATTTTTTCTTTTCAGTTTACCTCAATTTTGTCTCTTCTCGCATTTTGCACGTTTCAATCTCAATGTTTCACCTTTTAACTTCCATTTAACTTCGTTCATATTTATCAGTCATTTGCATGATTTGTATAATCCTTAGTCTCATCATTTCACTAAATTGCTCAGTTTAATAATTTGTTTGGAAATTTTGCATTTTAATTGTACTCTTTTTACAAGAAAATGAGTTAATAAAGAATATTGCATCGAGTTTGAGAAGTTAACCTACTAAATCCTTACAAACAATGAAATTTAAAAGTATTGAACATTACTTGGAACTTCTTAAACGTATTAGAACGCAGTTCTTTCATTTGTAGCATGACCTTCCTATGCTGTAAAAAACTGAAAATATAACCTGTCTGTGATAGCATTTTAACTTTCTGCCTGTGCAAATCTTTTATCTCAATTGTCTATAACTTCGAAAAAATCTTTTCGGATTAATTCTCGGTCAACTGAGTGGAATTAATTGGAAATCAAATAGTTCAAAGAACTTTCAAGCGAATTTGTGGTGTTGAACTATTCGGCAAACAAAAGGAATTAAAAATCTTGCATGGATAATTCTTTCCGAGATTTGGAAAAGTTTTAACTCTTTCAAACTTTCGTTTAAAGTAAAAACCTTTCATCCTTAGTTCGCTTTAAACAGTGTACTTAGCTGATTTTCGAAAGTTTAGAAAGTATTTATTGTACTTATAAATGAATTTGATTTATATTTATAGTCGCTCTGAGCTTTATTAGTGCATGATTAGGACAGATTAAAATAAGATTAAATTAAAAGTAAAAAAAAAAAACTATCCTGATTGCCGACCTCATGTTAAAACGAACTTCGCTGGTCAGAAAGCATTTAAAATTTAAATATATTTAGTTGTTTTCAAGAAGACATGGTAAACAAGGAAAAGGAAATATAATGCTTACTAGTGAAATTTGCTAGTCGCGGAAAATTGTAAATCCTTATGCTAAAATCAATTACAAGTATTTTAATTGTTAACAGATAGAAACTGGCAACTGATAAACATTTTAAGTCCTTGATTTTTATTTCCTCGTCGGCCGCCTTTTCTCTCTTATGCTACTATTGCTTTAAATTTTCAAGTGTGTTTTCACTTCAAAAATTGCGAAAAACGTTTTAAAGGCTCTTAATATCTTAGTGAATAAATCCCAGGTAGCACAAATAACCTTTAAACATTTTATAAACGTTTTTAAGCGATTGTTACAACGTGAATAACCATTTTACAACCTTTAAAAAACGAAGTGTGCTACTTGGGAATGTCATCCGAAGACGCGACCTAGCTAAGAACACTCTCGATCAACTCTCGTTTCAAACGAAAAAAAAAAAAAAAAAAAAATCAAAATCAGTCCATCTGTTTAGGCGCTAGAGAGTCACAGACAGATACAGAAATCGACAGATACAGACAAGTCAAACTTACAACCTACTTCCTTGTTATATAGGGGGTGAAAAAAAACCTTTTTACAAATTAAAGCTGCTACATATTTTCCTGAAATAACGCCAATCGGGATTAAATCGTTATTATTGTTACTAGTCTTAATTCAAAAATCAGAACTTTAATAATCCGAAAGCACATTTCCCGGTTGAAAATCAGGGATTTTTAAAAATGAGTTAGTCAGTTTTCCTTACAGAAATTAATCAATATTTCTTGTGTGAGTTTGGTGTATTATCCAGAAGTTCATTCAATTTTCTTTGTTTTACGTACTGTATATAGTCCCTCACGAAATGCAAACCGTACTGTAAATAGTTTTCACTTTTCTTTTATGTTCAGTAAACAGGGAAATTATTTTTGTTAAATATAATTATATATTGTTTTAGCATTATGTACTGTATTGTATGGTATGCTCATTAGATTTTTAGGATGGAAAAATAATTCTCGGATGACTTTTCCTCCTAAAGCTCATACTTCAATGCGCTGAAAAGGGGGTTCATTGTAACCCCGAAACACGTGTCTGAATTAATTTGTAATTTTGTGTGATGAAACATTGAAAAACTTTAGTTTTCTGCATTAAGATATGAATGCTATTTTTGAAAAATATTAAGATGAAATTCCTCTTTAAAGCCTGATACAAAAGTGATTAATTTATCTGAACAAAGACACTATTTTTAGGAATGGGGTTTCAAAGAATATTTAAGTTTAGTTAGTTAAACTTTATTACCTTTTATTAACATTATGCACAGAACATAATGTAACGTTTTCTGTGAATGCTTGTAATTTCGTTATTTAATAGCTTGATTAGCCGATAAATTTTTTTTTGTGTTAGACTGGTATTATAATATTAGACGTTACGTTAAATGTCATAAATTTGTTTAATTTCAAAGAGTACCCAGAATAGATTATGAAGTTGTTACAATCTATCATTATATTCACTTTTATATTAAAAGATGTAAGAATTGAACATAAATGTAATTTCATTTTTCTTTCTCCCCTACACTCAAATCCAACAATTCGTCGATAACTATAAGCATTTCTCATTGTAACTATTACAATTAACACTTCTGCTAGACAGTCCTGAGACTAATTCTGATTTAGTTTTTGCTATTGGATTTGACTCTTTTTCTTCGTTCAGTACACATTAGAGGTACTTTTCCATACTAACCTATCTTTATAACTAATCACTTGTATATATACGGATAAAATTTACTGCTAAACTAAATTTTTGCACGCTCGGAATTAAACATAATACAAATGAATCGATAAATTTATTATTGCATTTATTTAATTGCAGTGAAAGACGTATCACGAACTAAATATTAGTTTATTTGAAGCATTAACCGAACACATTTAACGCAACCAGAAATTTCCTAAATTGGACGATTTATATTCCCTTCTAAGTGCTCCATTTGAATTAATTCAAGAAAAGTACAAGTTCTAAGTCATTTTAACAAAATTTATTCCCAGATTCATTCGAACCAGTACAATCTTAAATGAAATTAAACTCATAAAATAATTTTAGTTAATAAATACTAATACCGGAAGGAATAATCTAGAATATAAACAAGCTTATTTCTTGGTACAAACTATTACAAACTATTTTCATGGAAAGCATATAGTTTAATCATATAAAAGCCATTTATAATGTATATATGCTCATTCATAATTTTTTATTCAATTAGTAGTTTCAAACTTTCATTAACATAAATGCTCTTTAATGTATTTGCTTGGAGTATTTCTGCTTCTGTGCTCGCGAAATTCATTTATAAACTGCTTTTTCTTTTTACTCAAATACAAAGGTTGTCATTAAAGGAAAATCCTCGAAGTTATGATTTCTCAAAACGTTACTTGTAGAATTTAACTATACAGCCCCACAGTATTCAACTTAAAGTAAGAAAAATAACAGGAAAAGATATTGCCAGGCAACTACGGTATTATAGAAATTTGCATAGCTATAAAATAACGAAACCCTATAGTGTAGCTTAGTATCAGAAGAGTGCTTTCAGGTTCAAATATCAGGAGTTTCAATATTTTAAGCATGTATTACTGCTGAAAACATTAATCCTTTCTAATACAAGGGGAGGAGGTACAGCGGGATAAACAAAATTGTTCCTGAAATTCAAATACTAAATATTAAATATATACCATATTTTAGTTAACGCTTATGACAATACAGTGGAGATCAGCTACTGCTACATTACATCACGTAAGGTAGCTGCAAATCTTTTTCTTTTTGCTGTCATTGTTGGCTTAATCACGCAAGATTTACGTTTCTGAATTTGAGGTATAAATTATTATTCAATAATCAGTATTAATGCAGTAATTTAAGGGTGACTCTTTTAATTTCATGCATGTAATGTTTCTTTACAAACTTTCCAGGTTTTGACTCTCGATTTAAAAATACTGCTTTGGAGTGAATTGGGTCTTGTTGAGGTAGAACAGTGAGACAATGTCCTGTTGTATCGCCAACATATCCCACTACAAACGAAGCATAATAGAATAATGTAGAGCAATTATAAGATTTAAATTATTAATGGACATTGATTTTAAAGGGGTTTTAGTTCAACCATTTTAAATGGCATTTACACACATCGAAGCATTTTTTAGCATGTGTATCTGCTGATATTATTATATCATTACTAAATATTTCTCATGAATTTCAATCTGAATAAATTGTTCTAAGTTTTTGAATTTTCAATCATCGGTTCTCGAAACCAATGCCTGGTGTCTATTCAAGGACAACAAAGGAATGAATTGTAATTTCTTATAGACATCCAATGTGTTTCTATGCTACATTGAATTTTGATTATCTTTCCAATTTTCTAATCTATTAATATTTTATTTAATGTTACTTCATTATTTTCAATGCATTAATCGTTATTTTACAAATTTTCCCACTCTCACATGTGCTTAATCATTATACTTAATTTTTTAAAAATCTTGTCGTTTAAAAACTGCTTTTATGTGATTCTTGTACTATGTACATGCATCCTACTTGTATTTAATCATAATGATGTGTTCTTTTAATATGGCTGCTTTTTTGTGTTATCTCAATGTATCCAATGTCTTGTCCCACTATGCACCACTTAAGGCAACTTGATAGCTTTCACAAATCCAGCTTTTTTTAATGGAATAAAATTATGGAAAAAATACATAAAGGGAAAGCCTAAAAATTCTATAATCATGTTGTGCAATTAAAATTTCTTTAACAATAAAATTAAAGAAATAATAACGAAATGAAAATGAGAACTGTCCCACTGTCTAACTCTCCCCCTCTCACAGTCTCATTGTTCTGCAAATCTAGTTCGTATTTTCAGTTTTATTATTCAATCTCATTTTCCTCTAATTTCCCTTTAATAAGCAATTTCATTCCTTAAGGGCATTTAATTCTGATTGCTACACCACGCAATTTATTCAGTTGCATTATCTCCGAAATGATCTCATTTTAAATTTCATGCGGTTTTCAGCTTTCGCATTCATGTTTCAATAATGATATTTGTACGTAATTAGTCTCCACTTATGAATTCCCTTTTCCAGAAAATTTCAAAAATGCAAACATCGATTGAAAAAATACATCTTTTCCGTTTTAATACTTCTAACCAACTGGCAAGCATCCGAAAATAACAAACTTAGCTCAAAAACGCGATAAAATCAAAGAATTTTTCCGCTGGCTCTCTGTAAACTGAATTTAATATTGTCACAGTAAAGTAATTTTCAAATTATCATGTACCCCTATGTCAGAAGTGCTGCAGAGAAGTTCATTAACTTGTGAAAATAAGGCAGATAATGAGACTTTTTTGCTTGCTGACATCCTAGAAAATAAAAACTTATCTTAATATTATGAACATGGAGTGAAAGACTTTTGCTGTTTATTCATGTAAACAAGCTAGAGGACTTCTTGCGAATATTAAATATTTGCCTTGGTACCTGGTGATAAAGAAGATCTGAATTTTATTCGCTTTAAAATTATTCATGGAATAAATACAATGCCCGTTTTATCCCGAAATAGTTAATATCATCCTTACTTTCGTATTTTATTGAACGTTTTCATGGAAAGCTAAATTATTTTATTTTCGTATTGTTCTATATTTATTAAAAAAAACATTTTTATTTTGCCACTTTTTAAATATATTTTTCTTCAGCTGAAAGTTAGTTGTATTTTTTACTGAATTAGATAGTTAAATTAGTATTTTTAACTATAAGTAGTTCTGGTAATTTTAATTAAATACATATAGTTATTCACTAAATTATGTTAAAATTTTAATACAACCAAAAATATTACATGTGTTTATTATATTTACCTCACCCCTTATGTTACAAAAAAAAAAACACGTTCGGTTAAGGGTTAATGACGTTAAATAAATGATGCTTGTTTTTATTGCACATCAAGCGTTTTTGAAGTTGTTAATCCATATTTTTAAGAACGTAAAAAAGCACGCATAATAAGTTCAAACGAAAACACTTCAGCTGATTATTAAAGTCAGTTGAGATTATCTTTCACGTTTTAAAACTTCCTGTCAGTTGTTTTCTCTAAATAAAAAAAGTTAATTCAAGCACCGCGTAAGATAAACTATGTCACTTTATTTTTTGAAGTTTTTCGGAATATTTTCTCATAGCTAGTCTTATAGAACGTTTTCTTTGACTAATATCATATTGCTTGCTAAAATATATGTACATAAAGTGTTGTTTGTGTTTCAAAATCTATCCTTGCTGACGTTGTGTAATTTTTTAAATTTTAATTGAGGTTAATTTTAACTTGGCTTATTCTAGAAAATTTAGGCATAGCAAAAAATTTCCTTTTAGTCTCTCAATGAAACAAGAGTTAGTCGGGAATAACATATTGTTTTGATTTATTAAAATTTAACTACAAAAAAGAAAAAGCAATAAATAGAAAATTAAATCTGATTCTTTCCCAAGTAGCATCAACTCATCGGATTTTGCTCGACCGATCATCGAACTCCTCGTAAACTGATCCCGTACGCACGATGACATCATTTCGATCAGTATTCGAGCACGGTTTTCGATGGATACTTTTCATCGGAAAGCGATATTCTTCCGATCAACTTACTCGATGAAAATAAGCTGATCATCCAAAATTGAACCTAAATTCATCGGCACGGGACTGCACTGCTCGTAATTTGCTCCAAATCTCATCGTAGTTCGTGAAAATCTCATCGGATTTTGCTGCTCGGATTCTGTTTGGCCGATGAGAGATATTAGAACAATTCTCGATGAGAACTCATCGGAATCTTTCATCAGCCAATGAGAATTTCATCGGGTTTCGATGAATGGCCGATCATCGGCCGATGAGATTATGCTGCTAGGGTTTACTGTCATGATTGTTGACAGTTTCTGCACTTTACACAAAGTTTCAGTTCGGTATCGAAATACGCCACGAATTTCAAAAAAACATTTTATTGTATTTACTTATCCACAGTTTCGGGCTCATAAACGTTAAATAATTACCATAACATTGCACTAAAGCACTTAAAAAAAGAAAAAAAGAAACGGTAACGTTCCGGAAGTGCCAACAGAAGTGAAACTTGAACAATTAGATGCGATTTTTCCCTTCTCAAAAAATGCCAACATGCATGTATATCTATGTATGTACATGCACATGCACAATATATGTACATACTTATATACAGAAGGTAACGGTGATAGTGTTGCGAGTTCAATTGTTTTTACCCATCTCAAAAAAGCACAACGTGCCAAATGAAGTTTTCATTTCAATTTTTTAATACAGAAGCCATGAGCTTCGACATGCACGAGGACTGCGTACTATGCGCCTTGCCTCCTGACAAGCACATGACAGATTTACGGCACAAAAAGGTTGGAATAACATCCATGGTCAAGGCGGGACTCGAACCCGCTACCACTTGCTTACGAGGAGAAGACTCTATCTCTAGGACACCGTGGACCCCGCTTCACCTTAATTGTACTTACATTTCCTGTAAGGAAGTGATTTTCCACTAGCATAGAACTATAATATTTCTGAACTAATTTGGTTTGAATCTTGACATAAGAGAAGCGACGGATGTTGAATAGCATAGTAATTAAGAAGCTAAACAGTCTTCGGAATACGAAGCACGCCAAGAAATTTAAATCATAAGAGCTTCTCTTAAATGTTTCCGAAATTTCATTCTTTAAACATATAGCACGTCATGTAATACCGTTGAGCTTTGTCTAAATGAACTAACTACATTTGCAGGCATATTCTGTTAATTAGCAACTTAATTATATTTCACAATGTAGTGACATTTCCTTTACACGAATAATTTATAGTATTTCAGCAATGCATTCAAGTTTTGAAAAATAAATCACTGGGAAGCATTTTTTGAAATAAAATGTAAAGTAAGGAGTTTCTCAAAACGAACGTGCATTTTGAATTTACTACTCATTTTTTCATAGTTCAACCAGAATAAATATAAAATGTATGAATAAATACCTTTGTGTAGAAAATTAAAGTTAAAAATAACGTTTTATTGCACAAAACTAGCATTACATGAATAATTTATCGTGTTTAGTTCTTAAGACGAATAATTTATAGTGTTTCAGTAAATGCATTTAAGTTTCGAAAAATTATTCACTTTTAAGAATTTTTTGAAATAAAAAGTAAAGTAAGAAGTTTCAAAATAAGCGTGCATTTTTAATTTACTACCCATTTTTTCATACTTTAACCATAATAACTATAAAATGTACTTTTGTGTACAAAATTAAAGTTAAAAATAACGTTTTATTGCACAGTAGGGTCAAGTGGGGTAAAATGGGTCAAAAAAGAGCACTTTTACAATCAGGCTTTGACAGCAAAAATATATATTAATTCAACCAGTGAATAAACTGCTCAGGATATGCAAATGACTCTTCCTTATGACATTTAAAGTGAAATATCTCGGAAAAAGAAAATATTGATACCGATAAAAAGGTTAGAAAATGTGTTGTCAGTGACTCATTTTACCCCATAGCGTGGGGTAATCATGAGTCATCACTTAAATTAATTTAATTTTTCAATTTATTGAAAAGTAATTTTGTCTTTTTTTTCATTAATAAGAAAACAAGTAGCATGTAAGCATTTCTAGAAAGTAATATTGTCCTCTTGATGTATTTCAGGGCCAGGAATGTCTAGCATTGTTTACGATGAATAATAATTCCAAACATTATCTCTCTCCAGAAAAAAAATGTACTATATTTTTAAATTTCATTGCACGTTATTCTACATTGTGATGAAGAATAATGGCA
Source organism: Uloborus plumipes (assembly GCA_038373865.1). Lineage (NCBI taxonomy): Eukaryota > Metazoa > Arthropoda > Arachnida > Araneae > Uloboridae > Uloborus > Uloborus plumipes. The sequence continues at coordinate 17,548 of JAXGGA010010908.1, forward strand.
TGAAAATATACTTTTTTGACATTTTCCTCAAAAAACTTAACTTGTTCCCATTTTCCAACTGTTAAAGATTGCTATCAATGCATCTGATTCAGTTATAAATTTTTTTAAAGAAAAGGTTTATTTATTATTTATTTAGTTTTGTATCTGTGTGTCAGTTTAATTGATTTTTTTATCTGTTTAGACTTTTTCAATATGCAATCTTTTCAATATTGTCGAGCTTGTTGCAATTTCACAAGTTTCTTTCTGCATGTGTGTAGTTTTCTCTTCTGGTATCTTTTAAAGTTTCTTCTTTACTTTTGGTTATTGGTGTGTAGGAGAGAGTGTGCTTGCAATAGATGTTTAAATATGCATAAAAATAAAACACACACTGGACTCGCCTTGTTCCAATATCGAAGAAACAGCTTCACTTGTTGTTGAGCTCTTGGATGTTGGTGCCGTTCTTTCAACTGCATTATTTGAATTCAGCTCTGTAGAATGTTTTTCTATGATTTGGTAGCCGAGGCTTCTTTCTTTGGCGAAAAAAAGGCACTTTTGCTTAACTTCCTAACATCATTTCCTGCATCATCGAACAAAAGCTGTGCTTTTAATTTGGGCTTTTTGATTCAATTTAATTATTTTGTACTATAAACTAATATATTTGTGTATCAAAACAAGGACAAAGCAATATATTGCTTGTTTTAAATTAGTACATACATACATGACAACAAAACATAAGTTAGTAAGCAAAAAATATAATTAGCTCTTTAGTATATGCTAAGCCTTATCGAATGCAAAAAAATAGCCCCTTTTACCCCACGCATGTTTTAATATCCAGAAAACTTCATTTTTGCTGTTTTATCTTCAACATTTTAGGAAGTTATTCCTGAAAATGTGGTTCTATGCAGTAAATTAAAAACTTGATGTGTATTTCCACTAAATTTTCTTTAAATCAAAAGTTTTTATGATAATCAGTCAAGCGTCTTTTTAAAGAAACACTTACCCAGATAGCACGAAACGTCCAATGGACGTTCATTTTATGTCCTGAACGTCCGAATCTGGTCCGATGTCAAAATCGATGAAATTTGGCGATCCTTAGATGCGCCTCCCAGGACGTCCCACGGACTATTTTTTTTTAGGTCTAAGGACGACCAAAAGGGATCCGCATCCTTTTAGGACGTACCACGGACTTTTTTTCCAGATGTCCTGGGAACTTATCTCTAAGGATGTCCCAAGTCTCAACAAAATCAATTGTTTTTAGGACATTATTTTCAAGTTGTAGAGAAAATTTTATTTTTTATTTTCAATGAAAGTTACTACAAATGACAGTAAACTATGACGCACAAAACTTATACGAAGCATGAAAATAATATTTAAACTAACTAAACATAAAAATGTGCTACAAATTTTTGAAGGAAAAAATTCCTTGAAAAAATACAATTTTTTTTTTGAAATTTTACAATTAAATATGAAGTGGGAAGCTCAAAGTAGCTCTGCAACTAATTTTAAAAACCAAATAAATACAAAACAAGCTTGTGTTTGTCCGAAATATTTTTTTTAAATTATGTCATGGTGTACTGTAAAATTCGATGACATGAGGTCATCCTAAGGAGCATCATATAGGACGTCCCAAGTACAAATTTTATTATTGTCCTCCGGATAGCCTGAAGTAAACTGCAACATTTCAAGGCGTACGAAGGACTTTATTTTCTGACATCCTGCGGTCTTCATTCTTAGGATGTCCTGCAAATGAGTCAAATCAGTCGATTATAGGACTTACTTATTTAACTTCGAAAATTCGTATTTTGAGTGAAAGTGGTGAGTACGAAGTGAATTTTTTTTCCATATTCATCTATGAAATTTTTGGACTTCTAATATACTTTATTCTAAATGGAAAAGTGGGCGATTTGTTCCGAAGAACTTGGATTTTTTTAAAAGTAAAGTTGAAATATTTAACTACTATAAAGCCGAGAAATGAACGAAGTTACATAAAAATTGAAGTATTTTCAAAGTATATTAATAAACAAAAAAGTAGAAGAACATTTTAAGAGTCAAAAATGATTTAGCTCGAATTTTTGTGTGTGGAAATGGACATACATTTTTAAAACGCTCATAATAGTCAAAATTCTTGCAAATTTTGAAAGAGGTCAAAAATTAAAAAAAAAAATGTGCCAAAATGCTCTCTTTCTCTCAAATTTAAAACATCAAAATTTGAACTTGATTTATTAAAGTTTATACTAGGATAATGACCTGATAATAATACACTACAGTATATCCTGAAGAATTTTTTTTAAATGATGATTGTTTTAAGCTTTTTTTCTTTCTTTTTCTTTTTAAATTCATTATAAAATGTAAAATATAATTCTACTGACGTTTTTTTTTTCTCTTTAAACCTCTAAAATAAAAATTTTAGTTTTAAATTATTATAAAATAAAACTATCCTTAAATTTATTAGACGATTTTTTTAAAATTGACATATTTTAATTGTAAAAGAAATAAAAATAAAAATAAGTAAATACACCATTTTCTGTTATAAGCACACACATTTGAAATTTGTTATTATCATTCTTAAACTTTAGGGCAAAAATACAGGGCTTTTTTTTTCAAATATATTTGAATTGTATTAGTATTACTTAAAAATCATTCACTGATGTAATATTTTTTATTATTAAAATTTTAAAAATAGTTCTGAAATAGTTTTCCAAAACAATAGTTTTTCGCACCGAGGTTGAAGAAATGCCCTAATGCCAAAAAGAGAGCTAACATTATTTTTTTCTAAAATCAAAGGGGCTTTTTTAATTCCAAAAAGATTGAAATTATGACACTTTACCACCGGCAGAGTGGTACAGTGGTTAAGACGCTGGCCTCTTACGCCCAAAAGCGTAGGTTCGAATCCGGCTCCAGTCAGTGGATTTTCATGATGCAGAAAATCGACAGCGCTCATGTCGTATGATTATGCGGCATGTAAAAGATCCCTCGAGTACTTGTAGACAGCCAAATTATTAATTAAATTTTTCGTTGAACACTTGATGTGTTGTCCGTCTAATGTTCTAAAGAGAACCAAAATTTGAACGGCTATAGTTCGTAGGACGTCTTTTGTTCATTTTAATTAGTCCATTTAACGTCCGAAGGACCAACCACAAAAAGCTTGGTCCTAGCCAATAAAAGAACGTCTGACATCATTTTAACAACCTGGGGATAATGTTTTCTGAACATCCTGAGGACCACGAAAGGCTTAAGTCCTCGGGATGGCTGCTGACAACACAGGGACCAACTGGGGAAGAACACTTCGCGGACATTGAACGGTCCCTAGGCTGTCCCTCGATTACCGCGGGATGAAATTTAAACGTCCGAAGGATGAGTTAATATTTTGAGTTAGTCCTGAAATGACATTTCTAGGACGTCCAAAGGACAAAGTAGTGCTGTTTGGGTAATTGCTAGTATCTGTAACTTTAAAGTGCAAGTTGCGCCTTATTTTGCATATAAAATGTTGCCTGGTGTCAATTATTCATAAATATCGTAACGCAAAAAGAAAATATTACTTGCGCGATTTTTAAGGAATTTTTTAAAGAGCCTGACTCATTTTAACCCGTGACTCTTTTTCCCCCACCTGACCCTGCTGCATACACTGGTTTCTATGTTACAAGGAGCACTTGTTTTAATGCAAAAGAAATGAACTTATGTATGTAAAGACATTCGGTAAAAGTCAGAAGATAGTTATACAGAGTAAATATATTTATTTGCTGTCATTTACGTAGATAGGGGATACACATTGTAATGGGGGGCTCAATTCGGAATATCTGCGTAGAGGCGCTACACATCAATTTGGTTCATGAAGACATTTTTACTTAACTATTTCTGCCATTTATTGTTGAAATATACTATACGGTATACTATGGGGGTTTCAAGTGGAGTTATTTTGTTTATTTTTTTCTAGAATAACTCATTTTTAATATTTTTTAAACATAGTGAGTTATGTGTGCAATTGATTAAATATGATAGATGCAGTTCTTCGTTATAGTGTCCTTAATGTTTAATTATTTCCAAAGAAGCACAACATTTATTATTGGAAACTAGCTGCGTGGCCCGGCGTTGCACGGGCTTTAACGTAGTAAAGACGGTTTGAGAAAACTACTCGCCGCCAAGGCGGCTCGCCTTAAAAGTAGCGAGGAAAGTTTCAACAAACTACTCGCCACCAAGGCGGCACGCCTTTACAGTAGCGAGGAAAGTTTCAATAAACTACTCGCCGCCAAGGCGGTTCGCCTTTAAAGTACTAAGGAAAAGTTAAACAAACTACTCCCCGCTTAAGCGGCTCGCTAAAAATCTTTCCTGCGTCAAAGAATCAATCAAATTATTTGCACATGCTTCCTCAAAAATAAAGACGATGTCAAGTAGTGCATACTTAGCACTCTTCCTAAATAACAAATAAGATTCCTTATCAAAAACAATTATTTCTAAACCGCTTTCTTCCTGTAAAATTAATTGCAAAATTCTAAACGAAAAAGTTCTTTTAATATTTGGATCGCAGCCAAAAAAATTCCTTCTAAAAACAGCAATTGCAATTTTATTTAAAAACACATTTTCAAAATAGTACCAGAGAAAAAAATATTTCATTAATAATTAGAATAAAAACAATTGTTAGAACTTTGTCATAACACGTATTGAAGTGAAGACGGTACACAGTGAAGACGGTACACAGTGAAGACGGTTTGAGATTCTTTACGGCACCATTGACATCACGGCACCATAGGCACCACTCATTGACAGTTTGAGAAAACTACTCGCCGCCAAGGCGGCTCGCCTCTAAAGTAACGAGGAAAGTTTCAACAAACTACTCGCGCACCAAGGCGGCTCGCCTTTACAGTAGCGAGGAAAGTTTCAATAAACTACTCGCCACCAAGGCGGCTCGCCTTTAAAGTACTAAGGAAAAGTTTAACAAACTACTCCCCGCTTAAGCGGCTCGCTAAAAACTTTTCCTGAATCAAAGAATCAATCAAATTATTTGCACATGCTTCCTCAAAAATAAAGACGATGTCAAGTAGTGCATACTTAGCACTCTTCCTAAATAACAAATAAGATTCCTTATCAAAAAAAATTATTTCCAAACCGCTTTCTTCCTGTAAAATTAATTGCAAAATTCTAAACGAAAAAGTTCTTTTAATATTTGGATCGCAGCCAAAAAAATTCCTTCTAAAAACAGCAATTGCAATTTTATTTAAAAACACATTTTCAAAATAGTACCAGAGAAAAAAATATGTCATTAATAATTAGAATAAAAACAATTGTTAGACTTTGTTATAACACGTATTCAAAATGACAATGGAAAAAAATAACACTCGTTCATTTTAAAAAGTTCAATTTAGTTAACGTTTTAATTTAAAATCGCAACGGAAAGAAATAAATATTTTGGAATTTTAAATAGTTCAATAATTTAATTAACGTTTTAATTCAAAATGGCAACGGTAAGAAATAAATGTCTTGGAATTTTAAATAGTTCAATAGTTTAATTAACGTTTTTATTCAAAATGGCAACGGTAAGAAATAATGTCTTAGAATTTTAAATAGTTCAATAATTTAATTAACGTTTTAATTCATAATGGCAACGGTAAGAAAAAATATCTTGGAATTTTAAATAGTTCCATAATTTAATTAACGTGTTAATTCAAAATGGCAACAAAGAAATAATGTCTTAGAATTTTAAATAGTTCAATAATTTAATTAACGTTTTAATTCAAAATGGCAACGGTAAGAAATAAAAGTCTTGGAATTTAAATAGTTCAACAATTAATTAACGTTTTAATTCAAAATGGCAACGGTGAGAAATAAATGTCCTGGAATTTTAAATAGTTCAATAATTTAATTAACGCTTTAATTTAAAATGGCAACGGTAAGAAATAAAATTTTGGAATTTAAAATAGTGCAATAATTTAATTAACGCTTTAATTTAAAATGGCAACTGAAAGAAATAAATGTCTTGGAATTTTAAAAGTGCAAAGAATTTAATTAACGTTTTAATTAATATATCAGCTAATTAACGTCGTAGAATTACGCGGCTGGTCCCATTGTCTTCCTTAGAAAATTTCGAATCGAATGGTATTATGTTTGATTCTTTACGCTCAGCGGTTTTTGAGGAGTTCAAGCTTCAGACGGAATTTTAAATAGTTCAATAATTTAATTAACGCTTTAATTTAAAATGGTAACGGAAAGAAATAAATGTCTTAGAATTTTAAAAGTGCAAAAGATTTAATTAACGTTTTAATTAATATCTCAGCTAATTAACGTCGTAGAATTACGCGGTTGGTCTTATTGTCTTCCTTAGAAAATTTCGAATCGAATGGTATCGTGTTTGATTCTCTACGCTCAGCGGTTTTTGAGGAGTTCAAGCTTCAGACGGACAGACAGACAGACAGACAGACAGATAGACAGACAGACGCGGACAGATTTTAATAGTAGTAATAACGCACTTGAATTTTGTCAATACTATTTTTACTAAACGATTTCTTCAAAAATATGGAGAAAATATAAATTAATTATAGAGAATTTGATAAAAGCAGACATTGATAGCTACAGATATAGATAAGTAGATACAGTAGAGATAAAGTCATATATAGAAATAGTACAGACAAAGATAAGATAGGTGAAAACAAATTAACATATAGTATACATATTGTTTTCAATAATTTTTGCACCGCCGAAAAATTTATTTAATCAGTCACCAAAGCCGGTGGGTGATCTTGCGTTGCTTAGTGCATGTAAGAGAAGCGAATTGCGCAAAGTAGCGAAGCCATGGAAAGTATACGTATATATAACTAGTGCTAAAATATTTTTTATTAAAGATCAATAACGATAATCAGATTAATGCGATTTTTTGCTCAAATATCGGTGTATCAATTCTTGACAGAATACTGTATAAATTTCTAGAGCTATTATTTTTCTTGCATCTAGTTAACTCAATTCTGTATTATTTTTTTAAAATCTCATAGTACTTTTGAAATATTATACTTTTGAAATATTATACTTACACTTCTTTTTTGTCGTATGTCACCCAGCTCGCAATTTGGGGTGCGCTGCTTCACTTTTCTAACTGTACCTTAATTTTGTGTGAAGTCCGACTTCCACAGTACACGCATGCCATAGGTACCCGTTTATAGGGTAGGCAACCTTTCACAACAACACATTCACACAAAGAAAGGACAAGGACAGGAGAGAGAAAGCACATCCATGTCCAAGCCGAGACTCGAACCCGGAACCACACCATCCGTGGCAGACTGACCACTAGACAAGGTGACCGGCTCTTACACTTGTAATTTGATTAGATAGACAATACCGTGTACCATAAAACTTTGATATGTTTAATTACTCATTGGTTAAACTCTTGCATAATTTCTATGAGTAGTTAATTCCCATTCATATGAAGAATGCAAATGTTTCAAAACATTTTGGAAGACTATTTTATGGGTTCCGTATCTTGATGCGTAACCTTGAGATAGCTCTTGTATGACTAGGTTTAAAGAGAATATATTCTTATCAGAACGGCAATAACCGTTATCTTTACACAAATTAGTTTTCCTACATCTTTTTAACAAATGGAGTCCTTTAAGCCTCAGCGGATCGGTCAATTTATCAGAGCTATGATATATACTGCCATGCTAAGCACAAAAGTGCACTACACTTTTTAACAAAATTGAGTTATCACCACCAGGTGTTTCTCTGGGACGTATTTTACCTGAATACAATATTATATGGTCATTTGAGAACGGGGAATATTTTTGAAAAAAATATGAAAAGCATCATCTGAATCAAATACATGGTAATGCAAAACTTTAAAGAGTTTTATCTCAGTTTGAGCTCAACTGCAGATACCATTTTTGCGCTTAGTACGGCAGCATAAGCAGATAACATTTATTAGATTACACAATCTCCCGTGCCCTCTAAAGCAAGTCGTTGTGTTAATCATTTTAGTTAATTTTCCTCCATTATTTCAATTACATTAAAAAAAAATAATAGTATTAATCATGACAAATGGAAGTGTATATTAAAAAATTTTCAACGAAATTTAGTGCGTATAAAATACAATTTATTCATTTGTCTGTGTTAAAATTATTATGAACTAAGTTTATTATCTGCATGTACCCTTCTACTAGATTTGTCGTACCAAATTCCGGAGATAAGATTTAAACCGCTACAGAGTGTTGTCAGAATCTCAAGTTACACTGAACTTAATTTTCCATTACCACCGTCTTTTAATTATTTTACGCTCGCATCGAGTTTCACTCATAGTCTTTAACGACCCGTATTATTCGAGATTGAGCTCCAACTTGGAGAAAAGCTCCCTTTGATTTGCAAAGTTCCACTAAAGAGTTCAATTGAAAGAAAACAAGGATGCAATTTGGATGGGTTTGGAGCAGCATTAATGAGATGCATTGAGAGGAGAGCGGCCATTTTTTACTTGCAAAAGTTCTGAAACGATAATTTTAGCTATTGTGAGGCTTGTGAAAGGTTTAAATTTGGGGTCGAAACTTTTGAATTTGTAAGAGTGATTTAGAAGCTTGTTTGATTCGTTCGATACTGTGTGAAGTTGTAATGTATATATGGCTGTTTTGAATTGGAATGCACAGTAATTGCCGTTTATTGTAATTTCATTTGTGAGGAAAAACTAGATGATTTTAAAGAGATGAACGTAAAATGGTTTATTACATGATTGTTTTTCAGTTAAAGACGATATGAGAAGATGGCACAACTAATGCTGGCTTGAACAGTATTTTTATTATATAAATACATTACATATAACCAAAAGTGTCCGCACATTTTAAAAATTCAAGTTCTTTTAAAATTTTTCTTGACATACTGGATAGATTGTACTTTTTACACATTAGTGTGCTAACTATGTAGAAATATTCTATGGGGTTTCCTAGAAGAATCATTTGTATTTTTGAAGATATAAGCATTCCTTTCAAAATACTAATTTTCTTTGCAAGTTTTTGGCTCATAACGCGCAGTTTTCTGTCTTCCCGTTGGTTCAAGTCCTTTATCTCACTTAAATTTAAAAATTTAATTACATATAAACTGTTGAATATACATGTTCTAAGTAGTTATTAAAAATTAAAATTGGTGTCTCTAAAAAATGGCTTTAAATGAAAATGAGCAATAAAACATGCTTATTTTCGGAAGAATCGTAAAATTTTTTAGAGGAATAAAATAGTTTCATGAAAACCATTAAACATCTAACCGAACTAAAAATTACTTTTTATCCATTTTCAAATCAAGTGACTTTTTTAGAAAAAACATATATATTTTTAAAGGAAAAAAAAAACATTAAACATATGACTAAAAAAGGAATGAATTACCTTTCATGCATTTTAGAATCAAGCGATTATTTCCTGTTACTATTTCATTGGTAATTTTTTGCTATATGCTTTTTTATTTGTATTTGTGAAGCAAGCGAACGAAATAATCTAATAAATCAGTAAAATTTTCTGAATGTCAACGAAAAAAAGTTAGCCATACGAAAATCTGTTTATGCGAGGCGCGCATTAAAGGATTAAAGCCTAACCGCTCAACTTCGCTTTGGGAAAAAGACTCACGTGTCGCGCCTTTCTAGGAATATATATAATAGCGAACGTTGTCTGGGGCTAAAGCACGTTTCCTAGGAAATATAGATGTCCCGAGGCAATATGCAACTCTGTCAAGCAACTTTTCCAAGAAAATTTTGTCGTTTGCCAAGGGAGAGGAAAATTTCAAGAGAAGCGCTCCTTATTAAAGTTGCTTATTTGCAATATGTCTACATTTCCAGCTCTCGCATAAAATACTGTATACAGCATTCTCTTTATTACACGCGCGCGCTATATTTTTCCCGAGTTTTATTTGGGATGAAAAAGAACGGATTCTACTAAAGCGTATCTATTTAATAATATATCGAATAATAAAAAAAAAAGTTACACTCTATTTTCAATTTTTTGAGAAAGTGACACATGAATGTATATATATATATATATATATATATATATATATATATATATATATATATATATATATACATACAGGGTGTCCACTCCTATCGTGGACCAACAGCTAATTTCTAAACCGTTAGAGATACGCATATAGTTCATTTAGGAAAAAATCTCCAAATTACGAAAATCATTTTGGGTCTATTCAATGTTTTTCAAAAAATCAAATTTTGAAAGAGTTACGAAATTTAAATTTTTATACAGCCCCCAGTCCTATCAATCATATTTAGTAAAACATTCTTGACACTGTAACGTTTAAAACTAAAAAAAAATCACTCTTCTAACACAAAAATTGACCGAGTTATGACGTTTTGAAAAATCAAGATTTTGCATTATTTCATGACGTCATCGAGAGATCACTAAAGGGACCGTATGCGAAATCCTGCAAAATCTTGATTTTTCAAAACGTCATAACTCGGTCAATTTTTAAGGTAGAACAGTGATTTTTTTTTAGTTTTAAACGTTACAGTGTCAAGAATGTTTTACTAAATATGATTGATAGGACTGGGGGGCTGTATAAAAATTTAAATTTCGTAACTCTTTCAAAATTTGATTTTTTGAAAAACATTGAATAGACTCAAGATTCCTTTCGTAATTTGGAGATTTTTTCCTAAATGAACTATATGCGTATCTCTAACGGTTTAGAAATTAGCTATTGGTCCACGATAGGAGTGAACACCCTATATATATATATATATATATATATATATATATATATATATATATATATATATATATATATATATATATATATATATATATATATATATATATATATTTACATTATTATTATTATTAGCTGAAAAGTTGAAAATCAAGATAGAGAATAGCCTTTCGCCTGCAACTGTCTAGAAACATCTCACTTTACTTTTCTCTAACCTAAGGGAGTCTCCCTGATGAAGGCCCTAGGGTCTTTTGAGAATATTTCTTTTTACTTCAGTTTTTTCAACAAGTTTTCGCCAAGTTTATACTTCAAATATACATAAATATATATATGCACATACACGGGTCGCCGTCCCCCCACTACTTCCTTTACTACACCACAGACAATCGACTGAAATGCAAAATCTGTCTTTAATTCTTGGGTGTAGACAGGCCCGCCATTTAGAGGAGCCTGAAGGGGGTCGATTGCCACCCCCCTGGATTTGAGAAATCAATGCATTTAAATATAAGTGGGCGTGGTTTTTGCTGTTTTCTGATGAAATTGTATTGTGTTTGTACCCTTTTTACTAACCCTGGAAAAATTTGAAATGACGGGCCTAGGGGTAGTGCTAAGATTTTTTCTCCTGTTTTAGCTATTTTACAACTAATCAGTGAATGAATCTAAGTAGTCTGCATAAACTTTTCTGAAACCGGTTGATTAGAGTATATTTTACTTCGTCCGAAACTATAGGGTCTTCACAACAACAGGAAAAATTGAAATTGAAAGGAGCGGATAAATCTTATGCAAGTATTTATCATATAAAAAAAATCCTGTAGTAGTAAGTACAATATCAGTTTCTCCACATTTATTTAAAATTGTGTCTGAATCCACTTAACTCTTTTAGAGTATATTTTGAAATCCTAATCAGAACACATTTTAAAAACACCAAGATTTTCTTTCATATTCAACCATCATTAAATCTATAAACGCGAAAAATGATTTTTTTCAAGAAGAACTCTCATCCAGAAATATTCTCTATGGTTTTTTTTTTTTTTTTGGTTTCCAAGCATTAGTAGTTATATAAGAGAAAAAAAAAAAAAACAAACGACGTATTTTATCCAGATTGTGGAAAGTGATGGATTAATGCACCTGTAAAACTGAAGGTCATGTAAGGAAGGCGTTGTACTAAGGAAAAGTGAATTTCCGTTTCAAAGCTGTAAGTCTATAATTGAAACAAAAATGTGAAAAATGAAGATAAAAATATTGTACACGTCATTCAAGTTTCCGATAACCTTTTAAAATCAGCGTTGTGAGTACTAGACACAGGATTTTATAACTCGTATGAATGAATTTATGTCTAAGAATAAGAAGCTGTAATATTTCTTAAGAATTGCCTTCAGTAAAAAAAATTATTTTATATAGATGTGTGTGCGTGTGTGTTTTGTTTTCTGTGAAAAAAGTCGAGTGATTTTTAAAAAAAAATTCGCATGTTACCTGAAATCCAGATCTTTAATTCATTGTTTTTACTTCAGATTGTATACTAACCTGGTGATACACTATTAGTATGAGATAAAAAAAAAATCCAGTATCATGCTGCGAAATTTTTTAGTCACAATCTCATAGAAAATGAAAAATAAAAGAGTACTTGTCATCGACTATTAATGAAATATATAAATAAAATTGATTGCTTCCTTTTTTATATACCGTAAAATAAGGTGAAACGGTGCACTTTTTAGCTTTGATTGTAAAAAAAGTAGTTAAAATGTTTTTTTTAATTTGATTTTTTGGGTAAAAACTTCGGTCTTGCTTTGCTTTTGATATTCCAAGCAAAGACAAAACATTTTGAACATTTATATTTTATATGTACAGGAATTTAGAGGTGTTCCTAATCACCCCGCTGATAAGGGTCAATTGGAACACATTCTAATTTTTAATTTTTTTCAATTAAACCTGCAATAGGGCTCACAAACATGAGTAATATTGATGGGGGAGAATAAGAATAGACAATTGCTGCCAAATAAAAGTTTATTTTCATTACCAGTAAACGTTTATGATTTGTCGAAATTCAAAATAATTTTGAACTAAAGAAAAATTAAAATTAATTAAAAAAAATTCCTTTGAATTGAATTACAAAGATTTAACATAAATTGAAGTCCATCATGTCGTCCACAAATATGTACTTGTCCTTAAAACTAACAGTTGTGGCTTGGCTTAAGTTTTTTCATGACATCTTCTGGGATGAACGCTGCCTTTTCTTTAGTTTCTTAAAATCTCTGGGTTTCAGGGATCATCCTGTAAGATTTCACCACGTATTCATCACTGTCTGTGTGCTGAACTTTTGCTACACAAAGTCTGTATGATTTCTCCCATGTATTTAAGTCTCCTGGAGCACAAATCTTTTTAAATCTGCAACTTTCTGTCATTCTAAGATCTATTTGCTCACGCGAAGTGGTAAACAATAATAAAGCCTTATCTTTGTCTTGACTAGAAGAATTGGGGTTAAAATATTGATTTTTAAACAGTTTTCTTTAAATAAGTTTGAATTGGAACAACAGAACAAAGTGTTCCTATTCACCCCGCAAATCTTTATCCTGTGCCACAATTAAAATATGTTGTCTCTTCTAATGTGGTAATCTGTTGCTCAGATATATGCATAATCAAAAAATACTGTTCTTAGATTTGAAATATAAAGGGGTCTGTACTTCATACAAAGTTTTGGAGGCAATGAAAACTTGATGCTTTTTAGCTTCCCTCTTGCAGCCTGGTTCAGAAGCCAAAAGTGCTGCCAGAATTGCAAAAATATTTTTTTCCTACTTCTTATGATATTATTTTTCTATGAAAAAATTTAACTGCCAAAATTACCCGACGGTATATTTATGAACAATTTTGCTGTACGATAAGGAAGTTTTGCTCCGAATCACCCCGCTGTTCCTATACACCACATTTTACAGTACCTACTTTTAGTTTAACCGTTATTTTAAAATTGCACTATGAAATTAATTTCTGTGTTCGGAACAGACAGCTTAGTTGGAAAATGATACAATCCTTAGTTTGACAGTTTATGTATCCCCTTTAACTTCTTACAACTATTCCGTCTTAGTATTCGTTTCCCTTATTTTATGATTTGTACAGTTCTCGCAGTTATTCTAATATATGTAAATACCAGTGACTCGCCTTTTCTTTGTTTACGTTTTTAACGTAAAAATTTAATACAGATGAAACCTGACTTTTGTTAAGCAATGAATAGTTAATTACCTTTGTGCATAAAAGTTAAATAAAAAATGAGAACTTTTTATTGCACTTGAGAATACAAAGTTATTTTTAATTTTAATGAATTTTGATAATTAAATAGAAGTGGTTAAAAAGCTAGCTCGTATTTTCTATTTTTACCAAAGTTATACTAAATGTTATAAGGTTACACTTTAAATTAATTTATTCTTAGATTTATAGTTTAAAGGAGTTTGACACGTGAAAAGATGTACCTAAAACTCTTCGAAATTTGAAAGCATTTTGAAATTTTCCAAAATTTGGAAATCATGTAAAACGGTGCAGATACACTTTGAATTTCCTTGCATAAACTATTCGTGCATGTATGTGTGTTTGTGTAAACTTTTATATCCATATTTATATGCAATATAAACATGCAAGAAGTCGTAAAAACTATGCAATAATTGTGTGAGGTATCACGAGAAATATCTTCATTTCTGTGATATTAAGGTCAAAATGTTTACGACGTCGTTTCCGCATTTTTGCTTTGGCTGTAAAACCATAAAAAGTTGGATTTCAGCATTAACGCGGAAAAAAGATTTTAGCAATTTGCAACGACTACAGTTCTTTATTATTCGGTGTCTGTCTAAATTTACAAAAGTTTAGCTATTTTTCCTTAGTAAAAAAATAAAAAATGAGAAACGGCTTTATACGGCTTAAAATGTGGATGTCAGCATTTCTCACAGAGCTGATATTAAAACTTAATAAAAAATAATTTACAGGATGTTTTCCTACTTGTTGATGCCTTGATTATGTAGGAAAGAAAACAACCATACCGTTAGGGTGTTAAACACACACACACACACACACACACACACACACACACACACACACACACACACACACACACACACACACACACACACACACACACACACACACACACACACACACACACACACACACACACACACACACACACACACACACACACACACACACACACACACACACACACACACACACACACACACACACACACACACACACACACACACACACACACACACACACACACACACACACACACACACACACACACACACACACACACACACACACACACACACACACACACACACACACACACACACACACACACACACACACACACACACACACACACACACACACACACACACACACACACACACACACACACACACACACACACACACACACACACACACACACACACACACACACACACACACACACACACACACACACACACACACACACACACACACACACACACACACACACACACACACACACACACACACACACACTTTTTTTTTTTACCATATACTATTAACAAGATGAAACAAAACTTTTGTTTATAATCATGACATTTACATTCAAATGTTTAAAACAATAAAAATGTAATTTTTAAGGATTAAAAGAAAAGTAAAATATTAATTTTAACTTCAAGAAGAAATACTATCTTAAGTATGACAATGATTATTTAAAATTCTCCCTGATAACGGTGTCGAGTAGTAGTAGTAGTATAATCAAATTAACAATATCTCCGAAAAATTGGAAAATTTTCACTAGTTTGAAAGGTTTTTAATGGATTGAATGCTAGAATATTTTGGCACTTTAGTTAAAAACATGAATGTCAAACTCTAAACATTTTCAGGAATGCACGTGTGTAATGGCTTTTAAGCTACGCTTTTATTATAAAAGTTTTAACAACGGAAATAAGTGAAAGTTTACTAACTTTTATTTTTCTTTTACTTTTAAGAGAAATATGAAATCTTTAAACATGCTAATGACAGAATAAGCAGTTTAGAATCTGCTTAGTACAAAAAGATATAAATAGAAAAGTGACTTTAACGCGAGACTTCAACCAATTTAAATTTTATATTTCCATTTAAAATGCAGTATATAAAAATGAAAACTCTAAAAGTGCAATACACCACAGACTTGAATATTTTGATCCATGGACTGTAGTTTCGAGCTTATTATGCTCTCATCAGCATGGAATACGAAAGTAGTTGAATTGGAGGCAAAAATCCTCTTATAAAGGGATATATATCCCTTTATAAGAGAATTTTTCGAAATAGCCGAGTTGGTGTCCGTACGCGTAAGTATTTGTAAAAGTATGCGTTATATATTTATTATAACTAAGTCTAGCTAAATTACATAAACATAACTCTTGGGAAACTTTTAAAAATTTACAATTTTCAGAAACTTTCGACAAACAATAATAAAAAAAAAAAGTTCTGTAACTTTTGTTAAATAAGAGGTATGCTTCAACTGACATTTTTCAATGAAAATGAAATCGCAGATGCATTTGATGGTTCAGCAACATATTAAAGAAACAAAAGAAACTTTTTGACCACCCCTTCATCGTAAATAGTTGGGAATAAGCTGTAGATTTTAGAAATTAGTTTCCTTACTACACTTAAAAAAATAAATGTTTTTACTGTATAATACAGCTAATTTTGTAGTAACAAACTAAAAATTTCTAATTTTGCAGTAATAAACTAAAATTGCTAATTTTACGAATAAAATAGCGAGTTTCGCAGTTTCTTACTGTGCATTTTAGTTTTAAACTGGAACCTCTGCTGCCAGTAGTATACTCTTTTCAGTATAATTTACAGTATAATACAGCTAATTTTATGGTACTAAACTGTGAAATTGCTAATTTTACAGTTTATTACTGCATTTTAGCTTTAAATTGAACCTCTGTGTCCACTATTATACTGTAAATACAAGGGTTTTTTCCGCAGTGTAGGCAAAGTTAGTTAAGGATTTTTGTAGATTTTAGAAAAAAAAAGTAAAAGTGACATTTCAGCATCAAGCGAAATAAACCTAAATAATGACATACAATGACGAATTTTAACAAGAAGGATTTAACTAATTTTAAATTAAGTTTTTTTTTCTTCAGAAACATGCTATCAAATTAATAAACACCGCACAAACGTACTGCAATGGATGAGGAGTGAGACTTTGACGTTTCGTGTTCAGATCCCGTAAGAGCAGTTTTTCTAAAAACTGCTCTTAAGTTTTTTTTTCAGAAAAACGTTAAAAGTGGTTCAACCTTTCACCGTTAAATGAGCTCAACATTTTACTATTTTTATGGTATTTGAATAACCACCATTAAATTGATGAAACGTATCATTAATAAGATGGTTGCGAAGTATTTGGTTTACGTTAAACCAAATACTTGGTGAAGCGTTGAGCATTTTTAACAATAAATGAATGGATGAATGAAAATAACTAGAATTATGATGGATTTCATTAGAGTAAAGTTGAAAATGTATATTTTGGTCAATTTTCTGATAGTGATGCTGTATTTGCTGCATTCAATTAAATAGGTCTTTCAAAAGTAATAATTTGTAATGTGAATTGCTGTTAAAAGCAAATATATTAATTTTTTAAAGCGCTGCATTATATATACTGCATATATAATTTGCAAAGACTGAAACCATAAAATCCTTCTTCAGTATTTGGAAATATTCTAACAACAAACTCCTAACTATTTTGAGTTTTTCAACTGCAACTCAGCAATTTTTCTTTGCTTTTAGCTAGATAAAATTTGCAAATCCAGCGAACAAAAGCGTACAATGAGCTAAAATAACTTGAAATTATTTCTCAAAATGTATATTTAAAACATAACATTTAGGTAAAGAAAACTGAAAAAAAAGGTAAACATAAAACGGAATGCCAATCCTAATTGAAAATTTTAAAGAGAAATATTATTTTCCTTTTACATTATTTAAAAGAACTACATATAAATAAATATTCTAATTTATACATTTTCTAACGTCTTTCGGGAATTTCATATTTTCTTTTTTCCCTTGACATTTCACGTTTGTTGAATTTGCATTTTATAAAAAACGGATTGTGTTTTATGCATAAAAATTAAATTTTACGCAAAAATCCGAAGTTTCTTTGCATTATTACTGATAAAACATAGTTTGAAATATTTATAGAGTTTATAAATGTGCTGAAAAGATGCTATAAAAGCCTCTTGAGTATTTATGCTCTAAAAATTTAGCATTTTAAAATAATGGTGTAGGAGTGCAGAGTCTAACTATTTGTCACGTTTTTTTAAAGGATAAGAAACAGTTTTTGCACATTCTAATAGTTTAAAACAGTGGTTCTCAACCTTTTCACGGCTAACGCCCCCTTTACGAGTGAATTTTTTTCCAACGCCCCCCTTTATATCAAAGGTGAGGGGGTGTGCGAAACGAGGTTTAAAGCTTGAAGTAATTTCTTCCAGAATTTTGCAAAATAGTTAAACAAGACATATTTTTCCTCATTGGTCATTATTAGAAATAAAAATGCCGAATGTAGAAATAGAAAACAAATCTAGGATTAAAGATATTTTATTTTAAAAAGAATAATAACACAATAAAATATAAATAAACAAGCAAAAAAAATTTTTTTCCATCAAAAAATGAAGGAAACAATTAGCTGCATTAAAAATAAACAAGCAAAGCATTTTTTTCTCATTCACAATGAAAAAAGAACTTTCACAGAAATATATGTTAGTGAGCTATTTGTTCTTGGTGGTTTAAAGCCAGTTTCCTCACGATCGGTTTAATATTTTTTACAAGGTGAAGACGCAAGTCTCCTCTTAGGACGATTTGGAATCGATTTCTCTGTTTTGTAACTAAATTGGGGACAGCACTTAATCATCATTCGACGAGGTAGGAAGAGGGGAAGACGATTAAAAAAGTTTTGGCGATAGCTCACAGTCCAGGATAAATGCTACTAATGTCTCCGTGCAGCCAAAATCCTGCAAGATTGTTAACATTCTGAAAACCAGCTTTTCAAGTTTCAGTGGTTGAAAGTTCCACCAATTCTTACTGATACTGAATATCTGCTGTCTCAATATTTTTAAAAGGGTTCATGACTCATTAAGGAACATTCAGAGACCAAAATTTCCTCAAAAGGCACGGAGAAGTCTTTGTGCAAAAACTAAAGTTGTTGACAAACGGGAGCATCATCGAAGGAGATTTCACTAAAAATAAACCATGAAAAGCAAATGAAGTGAGCAAAAGCTAAAGTTAAAATACTGAGGTCAAACAAAACGGCCAAACTGAGCGGGCACTCTAAGCATCGCAAATACGATTGCCATGTAAAAGTTTAGGAAAATAACCAAACCGTGGAAAATAGCCTAATTGTAGGAATGCCACGGCCCATCGAGATATTTTGGATATCTTTAGGGTAGACTTACTTTCTCATGGGTACTAAGCAAACTTATGAGAACATGGTGAAAGAAAATTAAGAACGTAAAAAAACACAAATTGATGACGTTTGATGTTCTGCCTAAAACGCTTTTTGTGGGAGACACTCGAATGCAATCGTGAATCTTTTTTGCAGTATTATGAATCCTCCATTAAATTTCGGCAATAGACATTAAAATCTAGTATCTTAAACGAGGAATTTGTTCAGTCTGAAAACCAGCTTCGTTTAGCAACAGTTAAAATAGGCGACTGAAACTTGAGAACTAAATTTGACCATTTTCATCTGCAGATGCCGGATGGTATTTTCTCATGTACAATAATTCCAAAAAAAGTGCGTTCTTATATTTTTTTACACAGCTATCAGAAATTACATTAATATGGTAAAAGAATCAATCAACAGTTTGGCTAAAAAAATAACCAAACCATTTGATCTAGCTATGTGCGATCAAAATTAGCCAAACTGGCTAAAATTATATAAAACCATGCAACCCTGATTGCAACTGCGATTTATTGTAACGGTTATTTATTAGTTAAAGCTGGACAGCGGAGAGATGGCGGGTGATCTTGAAGTGGAAACGAACCGCATTATTTTGTAATAGGTAGCTCCAGAAGATCATGCAGCAAGTTGCGAAAGGGATGGGGTTACGAAAAGTCTGAAGAAGGTGTCTAGTATTGCTGTCAGCTTTCAATAATCAAATACTTACTGACGATTGTACATCACTGTTAAAAGAGGGTAAATTGATTTTCAAAACGCAAGCAATAACTTTAATACGGAAAGAATGCAGAGACGGGTGGGGAAATATTGCCACTCATTCGCACAGATTTCATCATCAAACGCGTTATACTGTTTTATAGATTAATGATAGTCTGTAAGAACTGTTAGTTCAATGCAAAATACTAACAATGAAAATGTGATATTTATACTGCCGTGCTAAGTGCATAAGTAGTATCTGCAGTCGAGCTCAAACTGAAATATAACTCTTTAAAGTTTTGCGCCACCATGTATTTGATTCAGATGAAATATTTTCAGAATTTTTTTTTAAATATTTCTTGTTCTCAAATGACCATATAATTTTGTATTTAGGTAAAATATGTCCCAAAGAGACACCTGCTGGCGATAACTCAATTTTGTTAAAAAGTGCAGATACGAGTTTTGTGCTTAGCACGACTGTATAGTGTTTTACAGGGTCTTATTGTTTTGATATTTTGAGTAATACGTTAGATAATACTAATATATTGTTGTTCAAAGAATGTTATTTTATGGCTAAAGGGCTCTAATTTATTTAAAACATAATAAAAAGGTTGTAAAGAAATTTTCTGAGCTCTAACTAGGAAAAAATTTGCTTTTGAAATAAAGAATCCTATTTCGTGGAAATTCACTTATCGCGGTGGAGTCCGGAACGGATTAACCGTGATAAACGAGTAAACACAGTTATTGAGAAAATATTCTAGGTTAACGAAATACAGTTTGTTTATCAAGTCTTGCCCCGGTAAAAAAAAAAAAAAAAAAAAAAAAAACATTACAAAACTATTTCAGTTTTATAAATGATTATTTTTTCATATGATCCTTCTCACATAAAATGTTTTCATCCCATTGACATGACTCGTATTAACCAAAGTGTTTTTAATATCAGAATGGCATATGCGAAAGAAAATGCTCAGTACATTCTGCAGTTTCATGAGTCTTCAAGTTAGATCATCGATTAGCCTAAAAATATTTAAAGATTCATAAGGATATGACACAATATGATTATTAACACGCTGACTAACCGACTGTGAGATAATTCGCAGCATCTCATTTTAACTCATTTTTTAATAGCCAGTGAGTTAGCTCGTAGGTGCGAAATTTGCCATTTTCGTACATATATGAATTTATGTGCAGTGCACTGACATTAATATGGATATTTGACTGCTGATTGGATACCAGTAAATAAAAACTTGCTGATAGGTAATTTTTATCCCAAGCGTTTAACCCCACAATATCAAGCGTTGATATGAGAATTCATAAAGTTGGTCTTGAAAGATCACCAACGATGCATGTCTGTTTAAATCCGTCTATATTAGCTTTTATTGCAGTTAAATGGCAGCGGGCAGCATCTATATGAATTTTTAAGCCTTCCCACTGTAATTGATGTTTTACTCTCATGAAGCCCCAAATCGGAATAAGCTTTTATTATAGATGCCATTTTTAGACTTTGATGTTAACGCAAAAGCTTTGAGACAGTGATTAAAAAAATAAGTACAAAGCTGAAATAGTTATTTTAAAGATTATTTTAAATCAAGGTAGGGCTATAAACAACCTGTACACTAAACCAGAAATTGAAAAAAAAAAGAAAAAAAAAAAGAGGCCCATTAAGTTAACCACAAAGAACTCTTAAAGAATCCAAATAATATCTATCCCTCAAGAAACATTTCTGGTTGAATCAAAGCTTGATGTAAGCTTCTTTATTTCCTTTACTTAAGCTGTGTTTACTTAGGGAAATTAGCATCTTCTTTAAATGAAGGAATTTAGTGTCACTTGTTTCTAATCCTACCACATTTTCCTTTATATTTCTTGAAATTTAAATGGCAAAATAACATTATTGCAGAGATTTTAAAGCTCTTTCCAATTGTCAATAATCTTAGTTTTTGGGATGATGTCTTTTCAAATGGTCATTAACAGAGAAAGAGGAAATCTCCCTCGTTCAACTGCACATGCACTAAGGACTTAGTGTTTATGTAAAGTGGTAAAGAGAGTGATTTTTGAAATCCGTTAATCACTTTCATGCTAATGTTTATATCAGTTACTTAAAGGAGAGATATATAGTGCCTTTAAGGCTGCAATAGAATTAAAGAGGGCAATGTAGGTCAAGACAGGAAGAACCTGAATGATATTTGTGTGTATATGCATTTGGGCAATTCCACGGTAACTTACGTTACATTTCGACCAACTCTTATGCAGTTAGCTCCTTAGTACAGACAAATATTGTTATAAAAACCTTGTACAAAAGCATTTAGTGAAAATGACAGTCAAGAGCAAAATTAAAATGCAAAAATATTCGATGCACTTAAATTTTACGATTAATTTTTTAGTCAAATTTAGCAGTCAAAAATAAGGCAGTAACTTACGTTACACAAAAAGGGAATGGCATAATATGAAAATTGGTTCTAAGGCAAATTTCTGCTCTATTACAGCTGTTTTCTTATTTGAAGTCTAATTTATCAGTTTCTTATAATATTTAGGAATTAATTTTCATAAATTTGAAATTTTATTTTAAAAATTGAATTTTATGGGAATTTTTTACTGGGTAACTTATGTTACAGTAACTTACGTTACAAAATTTACTTACAAGCATATCTTTATTACAAAAATTAATGAATGAAAATTACAGCTTAGTTTAGGTCAAAATACTGAAAATGAACAATTATGAGCTAAATTTATAGAAATTTGATGCCAAACTCAATGATCAATCAAAAACATTGCAAAACATAAGACTTTTAAATGCATACTGGCCGCTGGTATTAACAAGTTCAGGTAATTCTATTTTCGAATCATGTTTTCTCTTATAATAAATTTCCTCTGTCGTTTCTGGCCATTTCTGATTGGTTCCAACAGCAGTCATTACTTTTACTTTAAACTCGTTTTCTTCAATAATCGTCACAACTCAAGGATACAATGTATTTTCGTACTTCACCATACACCAGTCACCAGCTTTTATCTCTGTTTTTTCTTCTTGTTCCTTAAAATACTAACTAAACGAAACCCTACATTTTGTTCATTTCTGGTTCTTAAATGGTCATTGTCAATGTGCGGATCTTCAGAAAATATTTTTGATACATTTTGCTTTTTCTAACATATTTCAATATTATCAAGAGTGACTTTTATTTATGAATATGTAATATCCACATGACTTTTCTTATACCCCTTCTACAGCGCATCTTTTCTGCAGAATTCAGTGGCATTTTAATGCAGAACAAAATATATTTCAATTGAAAGAGATAAACTATTTTTATATTTGTTTTTTCAAAATATATTTGATAACTTTAAATCATAACAGAAGTCATTTTTGAATAATTCATAGTACATTGCTTCCTAAATATTCTGAATGCAGTGATATTGTTTTAAGAGAATTAATATCTTAACAGCCAAAAAGAAGCATGTAATTTATTATAAAGGCGTATTGTAATTTTATTAACAAATAGACATTTTAAGAAATATGAGTAATATAAATTATGTAAATACAGTATAAATTAAAAGAATTATTGAATAAATTACTTCTATTAACCACATAGGTTTTATTTACAATTTACTTTACTTCGAAACTCAAGTATTGAAGTTCTACTAAGGTAACTTACGTTATCTGCATATGTGGGTAATTTACGTTACACGTTTTGATTGTAGCACAAAAAATTAAATAAACAATATTCAAAAGAAAAGTACTGTTATTTGCTTAGTACACATCTGTAAGATAGAAAATATAACATAGTTAACATTGTATTGCCCTTTCTTTATTTGCTGTAAAAACTTTAACATGTTTTTGGTAACTTACGTTACATAGAACAGAGCCTTTTTGAAATTGACATAAATCACTTAATTAAATTGAAAACACTTGTTTCATCAATTCACAATATTAATTTGAAGTTTAATAAGCAACAATCTTCCTTTGTTACATTTATCTAATGTTAAGAAATGAAACTTATCAATGTTGAAAGTTTGACCATTTGCATCACTGAAAATAAAATACTCTAATACCAACTTTAAAGTATTGCCGAAACTAAAAAACTACATTCCTAAAAAAAATTGTTATAAATAAGAAACTTCTAACATTTTTAAACCAAAAAATATGCAGAACAGTCACATTACTCGAGTTTAATTTTTTCAACGCTTTTCCACACTTGCATGGAATTGCCCATTTGTGTGTAGGGGAGACTGGGGTAAAATGGACCACCCCTATTATCTATATTATAGCATTATTTAAATGTTTCAGATTTTAGTACGTACATGGAAAAACTATAATCATGGTATTTTTTATAATAATAATAATTATTTTTACTATAATTCTAATAATAATAGTAATAATTACTCTTATAATAATCTTGTAAGAATTTCGATAATAATAATTATTACAGAAACTCTTATTGTTATAATAATATTTTTTATTATTTGACGACTGAAAAAACAATTTTGCTGCACTTGGCAAGAAATAAAGTATTCTCCATACAGTTAAGAAACAAAGTGTCTATTATAAATATTCGCCAAAAAATGAAGAAATCAATTAATAAATAAAATTAATAATAAGAATCTAAAAGAAATGTTTCGCCAGTTTACACTTTACAAGCTCACTGAAGATTAATTGTGGTTTCCTGCTACAATCAATCTAGATAATTTTTTATACTTAATTAAATTTTAAAACTATGTATGGATAATATCAGGTTAAAAACTTACTTTAATTGCAAAACACTCTACAGTATTTATGATACACTGACAAGCAAAAAATCGAAACTAAAGTGAAACACGAAAAAAATGTAAACTATGATCTAAAATGCAGGACACTCTTTTACAGGAGAATAATATTTCAAGCTAGAAAATTCTTTTGTAAAGCTATTTCGGAAAACTAGAAACAAAAGAACTTACACTGAGAAAGAAAACAATTATAGCTACAATTTTTGTTTCTATAATCCATGTTTTGTCTTTCAAATTGAGACAATTTGATGTTTTTATTAAAAAAAAAAAATCTATGTAAAGGAAATAAATTAGTCAATATAACTTTAAAAAGCGAAAGAGTATTGTAAAAGTAGTTTTTCACAGGAAATGAAATAAAACCCCTTAAATTATGCAAAGCCATCTTTTTATAATCTCCTTTCTAAATGCTCTGCTTCAAAACATTTTACGTCTACCGCATTTCTAAGAGCAATTCTGTTTCTTTCAACGTTTGGATTTTTTTTTCGTAATAAGTATTTTACGTTAATGCTCATTTATTTCAAATTTTCTTTTATTATTGCTCTCATGATAAAAAAAAAAAATTGCTTATTTTTAGATGAAAAGAAATATCGAGTCGAGTAATACCGTTCACCTAAAGATTAATTTAAAGCTTCTTATGAAAAGTTGGTGTAATGTGTTTGAAAATGACATTTAAATGAATTTATATTTTAGGACTTTTAACCTCCATTAGATTTTTTAATCTGTAAATAGTGAACTACATTATTTCTAATAAATACAAACTTTTTAGTAATTTTCTTTTAGGAATCGTTTGGAAGGAAATTTCTGTTGTAAATCAGCTAAGAAATTGTTTTGAAATGTTACGTTTAAAAAATTGACCAGTGTCTCCTTTACTGGTCTGTCTACGCTACATGTTTTTAGTTTCTGTTACACATGTAGGATGCTACTAACTACTATATATTAGGGTGGAGTGAAAAAAACCTAGTTTTTATTTTCGAATTGTAATGGTGCGGAAAAGTTGCGATTGGTGAAGACTTATAAAACAAAACAAAAGTTTTTGAAATCGGATAATATCTTCCGATCCCGCAACGAGCCTGAAATTTTGAAAAAATGAACATTTTCATGTGTTTTTAGTGTTTTTTTAAATTTTTGTTTCAACGTTTCATTTTAATGCTCTTAGATGGAAAAGTTACGATTGGTTAAGCCTTCCGAAATTTGAAAAAATATGTTGAAATCGAATAACACCTTCTGATCCAGGAACAAGCCAGAAAAACCAAAAAATTGGAGAATTTCAGCTTTTTTTGGGGGGGAGGGATTAAAAAAAAATCTTTTTTTTTTCTTCTTTCTTCCCGGTATCATAGCGAAAAGCCTTTTAAAAAGCACTATATTACTCTTAAACATTAATCAGTTATCTTCTAAACATGCAAAACTACCATTCTTTACAACAATGAAACATTTTCAAATAACAAAAAATTATAAAATATTTAACAAATTTCTACAATCCAGTACAAAAATACACTAAATAAAACACCAACTCACAAAATAAATGCTTATTTTAGTTACTAAACTATAAGCAATTTTAATACCTAACTAAATATATACAATTTCTTAATTGCCTTTTGAAGTCTGTGCCATTCATAAATTGCTACCTAACCGAACTGACTACCTATAGAATCCTTTAACACTAATTTAACTGAAAAATAATTTAGAATTTAAAATTAAACCTAGTTGGGTTAGGTACTATGCAGAATGAGTTTTCAAAAGGAAATTAAAAATAAAGAAATTAGCATATAATGAGGTTGGTATTAAACTATATCATTTAGAAATAAAAAAAAAATATTGTTTATCTTATGAGTGAGTGTTTTGTTCAGTGGATTTTTGTACTGAAAATTAAAAAAAAAACACTAAGAACACATGAAAATGTTCATTTTTTCAAAATTTTAGGCTCGTTGCGGGATCGGAAGATATTATCCGATTTAAAAAATGTTTGTTTTGTTTTATAAGTTTTCATCAATCGCAACTTCTCCGCACCATTACGATTTGAAAAAAAAAAAAACTTTTTTTTCGCTCCACCCTACTATATATGCGCGTAAGAAAAGTAAGTAGCTTTGTTAACCCAAAACATTTATCCACTTTAAACATATAATAATTAAGATACTTTATGTCGACAGTTTGTTTTAGGAGGAAATATCGTTTGTTTGCACCATCAATGAGTTTCCTGATTTTTGTTACTATGGAAACGTAAGTGATTCAATAAATACAATCTTTTATGTATTTGTAATTAAAGAGATTGTCAGAAATAAAAAGCTCGTTAAATAATATATCTTATTTTTATCGATTCAGAAAATGCGATGATATTTCTCAAATAATAATTCCCCTAATATTTAATTTGAACCAAAAACTACATTTATAGGCTTATTTTATCGTTTTTTAGGTTTAAAATTATTATGCTTCAGTAATTTATGAATTTACTTCGCTAAAGTAACACGTTATTGCTAAGTGTTAACCAGTTTTGACCCAACACTGAGCCTTCTGGACTGCAGTCGGAATAGAGGGAAATGAGATGGTGTAATTTTCAGCTAGTTTGGGTAGATGAGGCTAAAGCCCTAAATTGTAGCTTAAATAGCGACACGTTCGCTCTCTTGGAGCTAAAATCCACTTGTTTTAATGTCTGTTATGATGTGTATTTTGCTTCAAAATTGTAAAAGATACTTCTTGATTAAGTATTAAC